>OX638304.1:38312219-38404759 GCA_951812265.1 Taphrorychus bicolor
CATTTTTTACTTTGGTACGCCACTGGTCGCGCCCCCCCCCCCTCCCCCCCCCCCCCCCTCCCCCCCCCCCCCCCCGCACATACTGAAAAACCGATCACATTTTTGGAATGACCGTTCATTTCTGTACTTATGCGCAATACTATGAAATTCCGTCAAATGAGAACTTTAAAAGTTATAAGTGTCGAAAGGGAAAAAATACCAAATATATACAACCAAAAAGCGAGAGTAAGCGGCGCTTTATAATCCTCACTAGCGTTCGGACAACAACTCACTTTTATTCCCAGCTAAATATCTTAACAAATAGTATAGAAAAATGGATTTATATGCATGAAAGTAGGTTTTTCCATTTACATCAATGCAATTTTTTAAGGTTGTTTTACCACCAAATTGAATGACGGGTCACATGCTGCACGAAACCTATTAGGGCGAGTTAGCATGAGCGCAACGGTGAAAAATGCGGAAATGTCAAACTTGCGGCATTAGTTCTCGACGCAATGGCGACGGATTACCGCCAAATATTTAATTTTAAAAAATGACAAGTCAAACTCCAATCACAAGTGAGATTCGCGTTCTGCCATTTTGCTCGTTGCGCTCATGCGAACGCGCACTTGGCAATTTCCTACTATGTAACACCAATGCTCAGTGCTAGACCCCTTGGGGGCCATAGTGGAACACTATCACAATACACACAATCATCAGTGAAACAAAGCTGTTCTAATATGTAGCTATAGCCCTGCCAGTTTCAGCCCTACTGTTACAGTAACCTTGGCTGAACTTACAGCAGTAACATAAAAAAGTTTGCATGACCCGAGCATATGTTAATATTTTTGAGTATCTTCTTTTTCAGCTGAGTTTTATCCATCAACAACTTAAAATTAAAAATATGACTATAAAGAAGCTGGGCAATTCTGCACATAGTCATGTTCTCTACAACAATATCACTGAAGGAAATTTTACTTTCCTCATGCCTCATTTTGAAGCTTTACAGCTGCACTTAAAGTCCATAATTTTGGAACTCTCTAAGTCATCTCATCACTGTTCGAAACATCTTCTGTGATTTAACAAACGGAGACTTGCAGAGCAGTTGTTTGAAGGCAGCATGCTAAAATCTTTATTTCGCCTGCAAATGTTGGTTTTGAATTTAACAATTTAATGTTTGAATTTAAGCTTTTTTTAGGAATTTTAGATAACTATTACAAAAAATTAAATAAATACTTCCAAACATGTAAAATCCACTGTTTGGTTCTTGTTTGTTTACATTGTACAGCGCAGCCATCGACGACATCTGACGTAAGATCTGAAAATGGCAACGTTGGAATAAAGCTACGATTAGTCGTTCTTCACTTATGTGAAAGAAATTCAGCAATATATCGTTTTCGATTAACGGCTCAAGACTGCGAGAGTATCACCATCCTCTGTTTTCTCAGCAATAATCCAAGGATGGGTATATTCTATATACCCTAATACACTAAAAAGCAAGACATGCTATTTTTCATAGATGTTGTTTGCTTTGTGCTGCCTGACCTCGGATGTTGCAATAAACCTGAACTAATTGCACAGCAGAGTTCGTTACATCCGCCTCAAAAACGTGAAATAAAAGTTATTGCTTCACAGTTGGGACAAAACGCTAGTTCAGCGCGCAGGTGTACGTAAATGTTTTACGAGCCATAACGAATAGTTTATACGACACTATTCCAGATTTTGGGTTACTTCTACATGCAGGAAGTATTATTAAGTGCTACATAAAACGTTTCGTGGTGAGAATAACTACTTTTGCCTATCCGCATTGTTGCACCTTGTGGATGTATTCAAAAAGAGGAAAAAAAACACCAGAAAACAATATTCTCTCCCCAGATAAGCTTGTAGCCGGTTTTATAAAAATTAGCTATAAAAGAAGTAATATGAACTTCCGGGAGAAACTCGCTCCCATTATGTGAGATAAAATCTAGACAATTTAGAAAGTTTTAGAATAAGAGTAAGAAATAAGAAGCTTTTAGAGCTGGAATCTCGAAAGAGACCCCATATGTCTGCTTAAGCTGTTGTTTTCTTAAAGAGGCTCCGAATAAATTGCGGAGGACTATATAATGAATCGTGTTTTGCTGAACAATCCGAATTTGTATTGAAAGGGTATTAAAAAAGATTATTGAGAAAAGAGAAAGAGAGAGAGCGAGAGAGAGAGAGAGAGAGAAATAGATAGAAACAATCCCCTTAATTCCTCCTTGGCAGCCTTTTGTTCTCAGACGTGTTCCGAACGCTCTGAATTATTGGCCGGGCATTTATTAACCGGCCCGACATCAAAAGACAAAAGGCCATAACTTTGTATTGTAACCAGTCGGAAAATAAACACAATTCACATCAAAGAGTTTGAATCAATTCCGAATCATAAATCTTGTAGTGAATCTGCTGTTGACAGGCCAATTAGATGAGCTTTGTATTAATCCTCAATTTATATAAATGAAAACGGGCGCTTTTAAGCGAATGAGCCCTTCGACAGGTCCTCCAAGCTAGGAGCCTTTGCTCCCGTTTTTTTTTGTTAAGGTTCAAAGGATAGAGCGGTATTTTTGATTTTATTGTTTTTTGTGGATGACTGAACCAGTAGCAGCGATCTTAAGGTTGCTTGAAATTAAGTTTCACAACAGGTAATACCATCAGAAGAGTTTGCTAAAAAAAAAGAAAAAGTGAAAAATCGAATTACTGAAACAATTTTTTGAGATAAATTTTCATCATACGATAAATCGAACAATCCCGCAGTTAAATCTCATCGATCGAAGATTGTAGAAAAACATTGTGTATCGTTTTTTAGTTTCTTTGGTAAACGGTAAAAGGTAAATCAAACTCTACTTTGACTTCGTTCAACTGGACGGTCGTGTTTATAGTCAGCTCTGCAATTTTCCGCAAGTTTTGAGACAAATACTAGTCATAAATTCGCGATTTTCGCAGTGTATGTAACTCTGAATGAGTGCTATCGAACTGGACACACGTTGAATGTTAAAAGTGAACCAATTAGTGACAAACTTGAAATTAGTTGCGAACAATAGTGAATAAACAACCTTATCTATATGATAATAAACAGTGTCTCGGGTTTTCGCATATAGAAGCTAAACGAGTTTGTAGGATGGGAGTTGACACGCCGGAAGGCGATACTGGTGGGACTGAAAAGGACTCTGCAGAGATCGTCAATAACTGCTTTAAATGTAAGTTAGTTTTTGAGGATATAAAAAGCGTAATCCAGTGCATGTTGTGCAAGAATTATTTCCATGGAAAATGTGAAAATGTAGAATTTCGGGGCTTTCACAATCGAAAGAACACATGGAAGTGCAAGCAATGCGGGGATACTAGTGGAGATAATAGGGTTGATGCTGGGTCTTCAAGGTCAAGGAAGAGGAGTCGAGTGGACGATTTCATTGACCAAAGTTTGCTTGACGACATGAACCAGACTTTGGTATCATTACTGAAAACAACAAACGAGCTGAACCAGAAAGTAGATCATCTGTTGGAGGAAAACAAATCTCTTAAGATGGAAATAGCACAGCTGAAAGGATCGCAATTATCAAGCACTGCCGCTACCTCCTCAGGGCAGACGTATGCATCAATAACTGCAACAAAGACTAATAACACTAAGGTGTTAGTGGTAAAACAAAAGTGCCAAAAGAAGGATGTAAGACAAGTTAAAAAGGATTTACAAGAAAAGGTTAACCCAGAAGAACTCGGTATTGGAGTTTCAATGGGGCGCGCGACAAGAGATGGAGGACTCATACTTAGCTGTGGAAATGAAAAAGAAATAACAACTGTACAATCCGAAATTCAAAGTAAGCTTGGAGAAAATTATGAAGTTGGGCGACCTAAGATTCGGGACCATCGAATTAAAGCAGTGGGGGTAGATGGGAGCGAACATAAGATTCCAGATCAGGATATTGTTGACCGAGTGATCAGGCAGAATGACTTGGTAGTAAGTGACTCGGACTTTAAGCTGAAAATACTTAGAA
The DNA here is from genome assembly GCA_951812265.1 of Taphrorychus bicolor. NCBI lineage: Eukaryota > Metazoa > Arthropoda > Insecta > Coleoptera > Curculionidae > Taphrorychus > Taphrorychus bicolor. Next base: position 38,316,206 of record OX638304.1, read on the forward strand.
GAACAAACATTGCAAATGGTAGATTCAGCATAATTTTCGAAACCGACTCTAACACTCATAACTTGTTTGTAAACAATCAAAGGATGAACCTGGGCTGGAGTAGGTGCAATGTTTATAGTGAGTACGGTATAGTAAGGTGCTATAATTGCAATAAATACGGTCATATTCAAACGGACTGCAAAGACAAAATTACATGCGCTAAATGTTCTGGTGATCACGATGCGAAAAACTGCAAAAATGACTCGACGAAATGTATCAATTGCGTTGTGGCAAATGAAATAGTTATTTATGTATTAAGAGCGAAAAGTACAACTTTTTTGCTCGGAGAGTGAAGTTTGCCGCTCGACGCGAAGCGGAGAGCGGCAATCACTCGAGAGCAAAAAAGTTACTTTGTGCTCGTAATGCATAAAAAGTTTTTTCTACAAACAATAAATTCCAAATAATCTGAAATTTGAATGAAGACACAATCTGAAAATTTCAATCAAAGTGACAATGACGTTTTAAATAATTGGTTGAGTGGTGGTAGTTGCTATTGACAGCAAGCGATAAAATCTTTTTCGCTTGCTGTCCTGGGCAACGCGCGGAAAAGTAAACTCACATTCTGATCCTCAAAAATGGTTAGGTTTTCGTTTGTCTAATGAAAGCGTAAAATGCGTCATTATTTGACGTTTGTAGAAAGGGGTGTAAGGGGAGAAATCCATATTAATATGTTTTTCCCAAATGCCAACCTCACCTGCAAGCGGTGCACCCTGCTAGAGAACCAACGAGGCAATGGCGACCGAATTTCTGTCGGAATAAACAGAACCCCCCAGTATTGTCAACAGCCTCTTTGGAGGGTGGAAGAACAAACTGAGGTAAGGGCACTCTTTTGTCCGTGGGATGAGAAATCATCCCAAAAGGCAGATGAATCAGGAATGATCAATGGCATAAGGATGCAGAAAGCACCGGAAAACTACTGCATTAAAGACTCATAGGAGTTTCCCAGAAAAATCATCATGGAAAATTGTGGAGAAATGAAAGAAGTTACTGATCATGGAACTCGGATACCAAGATCCGGCAGGGGAAGAGATAGCAGGGCTCCCCAGGTCGTCATCGAGCGAAATCCCTGTAAATTGAAAAACAAGCAAGCCTTGAAGATTTGTACTTGGAATGTGAAGAGCCTTTATGAAGCTGGTAAAGCGCACAATGTAATCAAGGAGATGAGAAGACTACAGATCGACATCCTGGGTATAAGCGAGATGAGATGGCCAGGATCGGGAGAGTGTAGTATGGGAAATCACAAAATTTATTACACTGGTAACACAGGAAGGCGACACGAAAATGGAGTTGGAATAATAGTCAACAATAACATTCAATCGGCAATTATAGGATGTATCAGACAATCAGATAGAATAATAATGCTGAAATTAAGAGGAACGTTATTCAATGTAAACCTAGTTCAGGTGTACGCTCCTACGGCAGAAAAGAGTGAGGAAGAGATTGAGGACTTCTACAGTCAGATTGGGGTAGTGATGAAGAACGTGAAAAAGAGAGATATCACTATTATCATGGGGGACTTCAATGCAAAGGTCGGTAAAGGGTCAGAAGATAAACTAGTAGGGCTCTACGGACTGGGACAAAGAAACCAAAGAGGTGACAGATTGGTTCAATTTTGCAGAGAAGAAAAACTAGTTGTTACCAACACATTTTATAAACTACCATCCAGACGGTTATATACATGGAGATCACCCGCAGACAAACCTGGCAGTATAGTAAGAAATCAGATTGACTTCATACTGATTATTGAACGATTTCGTAATAGTATGACTTCAGTCAAGACATGCCCGGGAGCCGATGTCCCCTCTGACCACAACCCTTTGGTGTGCCAGCTGAAGACAAAACTAAAAAAGACGCTGCCACAAAAAACGTCCAAGAAATATGACATCGAAAAACTCAAGAACCCTGAAATCCGAGAGAAAGTAAAGAATGCTTTGACATCTGAATTTAAGGACATACGTACATCCATTTCTGAACCAGACAAGACATGGAATACAATGGAAACAAGAATAATTGAAGTTAACAACCGTTTTCTAAAAACTGATACCGCGAGACAGAAGAAGAAAGGATGGATGACCGACGAAATTATGAATCTGATGGAAGAAAGACGGAGAGTTAAATCGAATAATACTCAAGAATATTGGGCAATTCACAGGAATATCCGAAAAAAGATCCGAGAAGCTAAAGCACAATGGATGACCGAAAAGTGCAATGAAATAGAAGATCTAAATAAGAAACATGACATATTCAATACACATAAAAAGATCAAAGAAGTTACAGGCAGGTTTAGACAAAGAGCTTCTGGAAATGTATCTGATGAGAATGGTAATATTATGTTGGAAATTAATGATATATTAACAGTATAATTGCAGTCCAGGTCTTGATTCAGCGGTGCAGAGACGTGAACTGCGACGTGTATGTGTGTTTCCTGGATTACACCAAGGCTTTTGACAGATGCCAACATAAGAAAATGATAGATCTGTTAGTGGATATTGGACTGGATGGAAAAGACATCAGGATTATCGCTAACCTTTACTGGGGACAAAAAGCTACAGTTAGAGTTGAAAATCAGCAGACTGAATACATTCAAATCAAAAGAGGTGTACGGCAGGGTTGCATACTGTCGCCGCTCCTGTTCAATTGTTACTCGGACACCGTTTTCAAAGAGGCTCTAGAAAACACGGATCGAGGCATCAAAGTTAACGGCGAAATTATCAATAATATCCGCTATGCTGACGACACTGTCTTGTTTTCGGACAGTTTAGAGGGGCTACAAGAGTTATTGAAGAAAGTTAATCGAACTAGTGAGAAGTACGGGCTGAGCTTAAATGTCAATAAGACCAAATATATGGTGATTAGTAAAGATCCAATTCAACCAGGTAACTTGTGTATAGACAATAAACCAATTGAAAGGAAGTCAAAGTTCACTTATCTCGGCTGCACATTGAACGAAAACTGGGATCATTCACAGGAGATAAAACATAGAATTGAAATAGCGAGAAATACGTTTATACAAATGAAACCGCTTCTGTCATGTCGAGACCTGAGTCTGGCCCTTAAAAAGAGAATGGTCGTGTGTTATGTATACTCCACTCTTCTGTACGGTGTGGAGGCTTGGACGCTGTCAGACGCTATGGAGGGAAGGTTGCGGGCTTTTGAAATGTGGATTTTCAGAAGAATTCTTAGGATCTCTTGGATGGAAAGAATTACCGACGAAGAAGTACTCCGAAGAATGGGATGTGGGCCTGAAATCGTGCTTACTGTGAAATGTAGAAAGTTAGAGTATTTTGGCCATATCATGAGACATAGCAAGTACAGAATTCTCCAAAACATAGTTCAAGGCAAGGTTGATGGCCGACGAGGGCCTGGGAGAAGAAGAATTTCTTGGCTGGCTAACTTGCGAAAATGGTTTGGAGCAACATCTACTGAACTGTTTCGATGCGCAGCCAACAAGATCCGCATAGCTATGATGATAGCCAACGTCCGTAATCGGACAGGGCAATAGAAGAAGAAGAAGAAAAAATATAATATGAGCTTACGCACCGACCATACTGTGTGGGATAAAGTAAATTGTGAGACATATAAGCGTATTGAAAATATAAGAAGAAATAAATTTTTGCAATAGCAATTAAACTTACATTTTGAGTTGAGTTCGTGTTTTGTATATTTTAACTGTCAGGGTTTTTTGAATAATAAGGATCACATAATGGTATTGGTCAATGAATGGAGACCTAAATTAGTGTTTTTGTCAGAAACTCATGTGGCTGCCGATGTGGAGCCGTCCGAATTGAGCATTGACGGTTATAGACTGGAGCAGTGCTTTACTGACAATAAGAGAACTGGGGGGGTTTTGGCTCTGATTAGGAACGACATTAAGTATAGGGTGAGAACAGTCCAATGTGTTGAAAATTATGTATGGTTGTTGTCTATTGAACTGTCTGTATCTAAGTTAAAATATCTGTTCACAGTGTTGTATCACCCACCTCAGACCGAAAATGCTCGATTTGTTGAGTTTTTTAAGGGATATCTTGATAGTGCAGGTGAGTTTGGGGGTGTTAATGTAATCATGGGGGATTTCAACTTCGACTTGTCTAAACCTTCATTTTATGGTGAAAAAATAGTATCTGACTCGTGAATGAATGGATTCTCCCAGGTGGTTGATACTCCCACGCGAATCACCGACAGGAGCGAAACACTTATCGATTATATAATAACCAACGACAGGAACCTCACATCTGACGCCAAGGATCGGTGATCATTGCATACTTACTGTTTGCACTGGTCGAAGGCCGGTGGAAACGTCTGGGGTCACTGTCCATAGTAGATGTATGAAGAATTATAGTGTGAGTGAGCTGCATGATCGCTTATTGAATGTGAATTGGAATGGAAATAGTGGAGATGTGAACGTTTTGGCTGATAGTTTTGTAGACAACATTGAATGTGTTTTAATAACAAACAAACAAACAAACAAACAAATTTATTCATGCTTACTACAAGTTTACACATGTCAAAAAAAAAAGAAGATGAACAATGGAGTTAAATGAGATCTGAAAAATCATTGGTGACAAATTCATGGATGGAGTAGAAGGTTTTTAAAGTTAAATATTTCTTTATCTTAATTTTAAATTGTACAGTGGGTAGCAATCTAATTCTAGGTGGCAGCAAATTAAAAAATTTAGGCCCATAGCCCAAAAATTTAGGCCCATATAGGGTGGGCAGAACTCTCCAGCTATAGTGACAGCAATCTGCCTAAGAGAAGGATACTCTGAAATCAAACACTGACCCTCCAGGTTGGAGGTTGAGGCATTGGGCCAACCACTCAGTACTCGGAAAAAGGCATAAAGGTTAAAAATTTCAGCAACAAGCCTCGGACAGGACGGATGATGCGAAGACGACTCAAGCTACGAAAAAGGATAATGAATATCGGAACATGGAATGTTCAAGGTCTTTCCCACAAACTGAATGATGTTGTTAAAGAATTGAAAAGCTCTAGCATGGATATAGTGGTGCTCACGGAAACTAAGAGGAAGGGCCAAGGATCGGATAATCTGGGATTTTATGATCATTTCTATTCTGGAGTGGGTACGGATAAGAGGGCTCAGCAAGGAGTGTCCATACTTGTACGAAAAGATCTGAGGAGATACGTTAATTCCTGGGAAGCAATAAGCCAACGCATAATCAAACTAAACCTAACTCTGCTGGGGAATAAGGTCACAATTGTTGGAATATATGCCGTTAACGACGATTCCAGTGTAAGAGAGAAGGATGAATTCTACGAACAACTCTCGTATGAAATATCAAAAATAGGAACCTCCAGAGAAGTCATTCTGTTGGGTGATTTCAATGCCAGAACGGGTTCAAAACAGCAGGATAAAATAATAGGTCGATTCGGAGAAGGCACAGTAAATGACAACGGAAGCAGACTTATAGATATTTGTGAACATAACAGCCTCAAAATACTGAATGGATTCTTTCAACACCGCTCAATTCACAAGTTCACCTGGGTCCAACATACAAGAAATTTGAAATCAATCATAGATTATGTGATCATACGACAGCAAACACGGATGGTCATCCAAGACGTACGAGCCTACAGAGGAGTAACATGTGGAAGCGACCATTACCTCGTCAAAGCCAAAATTATCCCCTTCGGAATTCAAAGCAGCCAAAAAACTTATACCGAAGACAACGAACAGGAAATCACGGAGAACAAAAAATATAACCTCGAGAGCTTCGACCAAGAGAGTGTTAGAAAACTATACCAGTCCAGATTAAACGCCAAACTCACCCAAGAATATTTTGAGACCACGGAACAACAATATGAGTACATAAAAGAATGCTTAACAGGTGCAGCGTTAGAGGCTTTGGGAGAACAAGAGAGGAGCATCAGAAGGAAACCGTATTGGTGGGACGAAGAGATCGAGGAGATAATCAGAGCTAAAAAGAAAAAATATAACATATACCTCAGTACGAAAACAGAACACTGCAGAAAGGAATATAGATCAGCACAGAAACAAGTGCATAGAGCAATAGCAACGAAGAAAAACAAAAGCTGGGAAAGAACCTGTGAAAAAATCAATTCATATATAGGAGGTACAAAGAGCACAGAGAGCTGGAGAACATTGAGAGCTCTTCGGCAGAACAAGAAGAGAGACATTGTCTCACCAATTTCTTTACAGAAGTGGGACGAACATTTCAGAGAACTTTTGGCGGAAGACAGGGCAGAGTACAACCAACCGTATGAGAATGATCACCTTACAACTACTGGATCCCCTATAAGAGTCATTAAAGAGCAAGTCGAAAGGATATGCCGCGGACTGAAAAATAGAAAGTCCCCGGGCCCAGGTAATATACACCCAGAACTACTCAAATATGGTACAGACAAATTGTTCGAATGTCTTGCTGACCTGTTTGAAAAATGTCTCAATGGAGAAAGCGTCCCTGAGGAATGGAGATCCTCCTACATAACAACAATCCATAAAAAGGGTAATAAGGAAATCTGTGATAACTTTCGAGGTATCGCTGTGCTGAGTAGTATTTCCAGAGTATACGGAAAACTTTTGTTGGAAAAGATCGAAGGGGAGTTCTCTGACATGGAAGCTGAAGAACAGGCCGGTTTTAGGGCCGGTAGATCGACAATCGACCATCTGTTCACTCTTACGCAAGTAATAGAGAAGAAAAGAGCGCTAAACCAGGAAATTCATCTACTCTACGTAGACCTCAAAAAAGCGTATGACAGCGTACCCCAATAAAAACTGTGGGAAGCCCTTGAAAGAACTAATATAAGTTTAACCCTCATCAAGGCGGTCAAGGATTTATACAAAGACAATAAAAGTCAAGTAAAAAGAGGAAAAATGGTTTCAACTGGATTCTGCGTGAGCAAGGGGCTGAAGCAGGGCTGCTGCCTTTCACCTTCTCTGTTCAAAATCTATCTAGAACAGGTTCTCAGGATATGGAAGAGAAAGTGTCGGGGCATGGGTATACCATTAAGTGAGACAATTCTCTACACTCTGTGTTTTGCCGACGATCAGGTGGTCTTGGCCCAAGAATACGAAGATCTAGAGTACATGACACGGAAACTTATAGAGGAGTACGACAAATGGGGGCTAGAAGTAAACATCAGTAAGACAGAGTATATGTGTATTGGCGGAGAACAACAGGATTTGGTACTGGAACAGCAAGTTATAAAGAAATGCAGCAAATACAAATATCTTGGAGTACAGATCAGAAACGACGGAAGTATGGATGAAGAAATAAAACACCGAAACAACCTAGGAAGAACAGCAATCAGGCAACTGAATGGAATACTATGGGATAGGTCAATTTCAAAAAACAACAAGCACAGAGTGTACGATTCCATAGTCAAAACTATAGCATCCTACGGTAGTGAAATATGGCCATTAAAACAGAAGGCTCTCCACTCACTCGAGGCTATGGAAATGGATTATTGGAGAAGAGCGGCCGGTAAGAGTAGATTAGACAGAGTGAGGAATGAAAGAATTCTTGAGATAATGAAAGTTGAACATCGAATTACTGACGACATCAGAGAAAAACAACTGAGGTGGTACGGGCACGTCCAGAGAATGGGAAACGATAGACTGCCGAAGCAGGTCCTGGAGTGGATGCCAGATGGAAGAAGAAAAAGGGGAAGACCTAGATTGAGTTGGAGAGAGGGAATAACTAAGGACATGAGATCAAGGGGCATAGAAGAAAACCTATGGGAGGACCGAGACAAGTGGAGGCTGGAAATCAGAGGACGTCGAAGAACGTTGTGAACTGATCAATATATATATATACCGGGTGTCCAGCAGAACCCTGGACATAGGAGATTAACATGGGAAATCGGTTTTTATTTTTTTGCGCCTGTACGGTTGATTTGATTGAAAAACTTTTAAGAGTAAAGTTGTAGAGTTTATAGTCAGTTATCATCCTGTAATTTTTTCAATACCACAGTTTTGGCTATTTTTTGGAAAAACGCCTCGAAAAGTGCAAAAATTTGAATTTGGCGCGTCACCCCCACCATGCATGTGCAGTGTCGCCAACATAATAATTTCATATGTCAGATTCAAAGCCGATTTTCCTTTCTTATTTATTTTGAGGGACTATCATGTAGTAATTAACGTGATTATGCAGAGAAAATTAACTGAAAACCTGACGATAATGTTCTTAAATTATAGGTAAGTAAAAGTTACGTTTATAATAATCATAATTAGTAAAAGGAAAATCATTCCAATTTGTGTATGGCTGGTTGTCTAATTCATTTTAGTTTAGCAATACGACAACCACGATGACATGACAATTTGTCTCTTGTCACCAATTAAGGGTGTTCGTTGTTGTTGTTATTGAGGTGAATTCATCTATCTCCAAATGTTTTACTTCAAAAGTGTCTATTTTGCAGTGCTTTGTGACGCGAGGCCCCATCCTGCATGCAAAAAACCCTTGCTAAGTGCTGGACTCTTCTATGACAGACAAAATCTCATTGGAAAACCAAATACAGCGCGCCCCAAAATGCCAATCCACACATCGACAACTTCTCGACGTTGGTCTCGGTTGTCCTGCACTGTAAGTGGATTTTAGAGAGTCCAAACTCATTCATTTTGTTGATTTGAGGGACCCATTAATCCAAATTAACAGTCATTGGTGGAACAAATGTTTATAGCAAATAAGCAAGACCAGAAGCAGATAGCGATGGATGTTTGATCTGCTAAGACCAGTTTCTTTCATGTTTTATCTATGTATCTGGAGACTATAGTGCCTGTGAAAAAACTCTTTTCAGTGACAACAAATCTTGCCAAACTGGCCACAAACAACTTGAAAAACTGGCCAAAAATTGGTTTCATTCCAATCGATTGCTGCTGAATGCAAGACACAGAGGATGGTGTTTGCATTGAGGGAGATTGGAACCGTAAATGACCACGTATCCCAGGTTAAATTTCTTGGGGTTCTTGTGGATGAGAGTGCCAAATGGGATTTACACACTGATAACTTGGCTTCAAGACTCAATACAAGTTTGTACCTGCTACGTCAGCTTTCAGATAGGATATCTCGTACGGTACTTAGATCGGCTTACTTTGCATCTTCTCATGCATGGCTCTCTTATGCTGTAGTTGTTTGGGGCCACGCCTCGGGGGCTAAGCGTTTGTTCGGGCTTCAGCGAAGAGCGGTCAGATTGTTGGCTGGCCTGGGCTACAGGGATGACTGCAGAGCGCACTTCAGAGAGCTAGGCATACTAACCCTGCCCTCCATGTTTATATTGGAGAATTTGCTGTTTGTGAAAAATAACATGTATCTGTTTTCTGCTCACGAGGACATGCATGCTTACCTTACTAGAGACCGAAAAAGTTTAATAACCTCATATTGTCGTTTGAGAAGGTGCCAGAATGGTCCTGGCTACTGGGCGGTAAAATATTTCAACTGCCCATAAAAATTAAAGCGTTGACAGTGGATAGTTTCCGAAAGGAAATTAAGCAAATTTAAATGGTAAATGTTTTTTATTGCGATGAAGAGTATTTTAAGTATTTTAATCAAAATTATTAATTTTTTTTTTCTTCTCTCTGTATAGTCTATTTTAGGATGTTGACTGTAAGCTTTTAGTATTAAGTAAATAATGGCATCTGGACTGAATTTATTTAAATTTAATTTGTAGACTATTCTATTTTTGAGGTATGTACATTGCTGTTTTGGTGATTGTAAACATGAATAAATTTGAATTGAATTGAATTGAATCTTAATAAAGGTGATAGTGTTTTTTTAGGAATAATTGTTGTTATCTGTGTTATTACCTAAATTTATGTTACATTTCTTTTTCATGTCCACTTGTTAATTTCTTCTGTTAAGAAATTTATGTATAGATTGATTATGGAAATATACTTATTTTGGTACTTGTTGCATCCACTTTTTCACACACAATTTCCTCGAAATAAAAATGTAATGTATACAGAAACCTTGTATTTATTGATATTAAAAGTAAGGAAATTAGGAACCATTTTGTTGATACAGTGTAAAATTTTATTTTTATTATTTTTTATTTAAATGTTTCATTAGTTATGAATTTTGAGGAGAGAAAACTTGTTTTAAAACAATACTGGGCTGGTAATTCCTTTGCTCAAATTCGAGACAACATTGTTGCATTGTTTCCTGAACAACCAATACCAGCATGCAGTTCACTTCAGGCGGTGGTTGCTCGTTTTGAGGAAACTGGGAGTATTAAGCCGATATGTTCCTGTGAGCGAAAGCGATGACTTCAAGCTGGTGCGGCTCCAGAGCATGAAAATGTTGCGAAACTTGTTGTTCTTGCTGCAGTAAACAATGATCCTTCCAAGAGTATTCGACAGATTGGCCAAGAAACTGGACTTAGTCCATAATTATCTGCAAAAAGAAGGTTTTGAAAGCTACAAACAAGAGAACCATCAACAACTCGTACCGAACCACCTTTTCCCCCCAATGGAGTTTTGTGAAATCCTAACCGAAAAAATTATTGCAGCCCCAAGATTTGTTAGAAACATTTGTTTCAGGGATGAATGCTAATTTGGATTGACTGGCTCTTCAAATCAACAAAATGATGGGATTTGGGCACTCCAAAACCCACATATAGTGCATGACAATCGGGACCAACGTCGAGCAACTGTAACGTGTGGATCGGCATTTTGGGGCGCCATGTTATAGGTCCATTTTTCATTGATTGCAGTTTGAACGCCAACAAATCTGGCAATATGCTTCGCAATGACATTTTGCCTGCTGTAGAAGCCATCCAGCCATTAGAACGGGTTTTTTACATGCAAGATGGGGCGTCACACCATCCTCTGTGTCTTGCATTCAGCAGCAATCGATTGGAATAAAACCAATTTTTCGCCAGTTTTTCAAGTTGTTTGTGGCCAGTTTGGCAAGATTTGTTGTCACTGAAAAGAGTTTTTTTCACAGGCACTATAGTCTCCAGATACATAGATAAAACATGAAAAAAACTGGTCTTAGCAGATCAAACATCCATCGCTATCTGCTTACTGGTCTTGCTTATTTGCTATAAACATTTGTTACACCAATGAATGTTAATTTGGATTAATGGGTCCCTCAAATCAACAAAATGAATGAGTTTTGACTCTCTAAAATCCACATACAGTGCAGGACAACCGAGACCAACGTCGAGAAGTTGTCAATGTGTGGATTGGCATTTTGGGGCCCACTGTATTTGGTTTTCCAATGAGATTTTGTCTGTCATAGAAGAGTCCAGCACTTAGCAAGGGTTTTTTACGTGCAGGATGGGGCCTCGCGTCACACAGCACTGCAAAATAGACACTTTTGAAGTAAAACATTTGGAGATAGATGAATTCACCTCAATAACAACAACAACGAACACCCTTAATTGGTGACAAGAGAAAAATTGTCATGTCATCGTGGTTGTCGTATTGCTAAACTAAAATGAGTTAGACAACCAGCCATACACAAATTGGAATGATTTTCCTTTTACTAATTATGATAATTATAAACGTAACTTTTACTTACCTATAATTTAAGAACATTATCGTCAGGTTCTCAGTTAATTTTCTCTGCATAATCACGTTAATTACTACATGATAGTCCCTCAAAATAAATAAGAAAGGAAAATCGGCTCTGAATCTGACATATGAAATTATTATGTTGGCGACACTGCACATGCATGGTGGGGGTGACGCGCCAAATTCAAATTTTTGCACTTTTCGAGGCGTTTTTCCAAAAAATAGCCAAAACTGTGGTATTGAAAAAATTACAGGATGATAACTGACTATAAACTCTACAACTTTACTCTTAAAAGTTTTTCAATCAAATCAACCGTACAGGCGCAAAAAAATAAAAACCGATTTCCCATGTTAATCTCCTATGTCCAGGGTTCTGCTGGACACCCGGTATATAGGCCCATAGTGGGAGATTCCTGTTTTTAGTTTCTCTATTCTATAGAAATCGGTATATATATTTGATTTTTGTCTGGCATAGTGAGAGTGAATGTTTTCATGTTTATTATATAGGTTTTCATTTTCCTTAACATAAAGGAGACATTGGAATATGTACAATGAAAAAACCGTCATTATCTTTAATTTAGAGAAAAACATTCTACAATCATCTCGGTATCCAACCTCACTAAGGATTCTAACAGCCCTTCTTTGAAGAGCAAACAGTCTGGAAGCGTCTGTTGCATGCCCCCAAGCCAAAATTGCATAGGAAATTCTTGAGTGGATAAAAGAAAAATATACTGTTAATGCTGCCTCCCTCGACACAGAGTATGCAAGTGACCTTAAAGCAAAAACACTCGAAGCCACTTTGTTGCACAAATCTGTCAGATGAGGTCTCCATGACAGTTTTGAATCAATCTTGATTCCAAGAAATGTGGTCGGCTCATTTTGTATATTGTCGATAGGACGAGTAGATAGAATTAGTTTTTGGTTTTTTGATTCATTTAAGTTCAGCTGGTTTGCAGGAACCAGTCTGTAACTTGTAGTTGACTTTCATTTAAATAGTCATTTAACACATCGATTTTTGTTGCCTTTCTTATTATGGTTGTGTCATCAGCATAGAGCAAGAAGTCAGCCATGTTGTCGCAGACCTCCAGATCATTAATGTAAATAAGGAACAGCAAGGGTCCAAGAATAGATCCCTGCGGTACTCCAAAACGCATCTTACATCTTACAATTACAATAATAGATATGTGTCGTAGGCAAGTAAGAGTGATTAAACAAAAGTATGTTAATAAGGCCTGGATAACTGATGACATTAGGGAAAACATGAGGATTAGGGACAATCTGTATGTTCGTGCAGTTCATGAGAGAAATGATGAAATCTGGAGGGAGTATAAAAGAATCCGTAATTATATTGTAGCACAGATTAAAATCGAAAAAGAGCGATACTATAAAGAAATTATTGACAACAACCGGAAAAACCCACGTGAAATGTGGAAAAAAATGAAGCCATTATTGCCTGGAGCAAATGGTCCATTACCACATGAAATTAAATTTAAAGACAAAATTATGTCGCAGGAATCTTTAATTGCCCAGGCATTCAATGAATATTTTATACGCAGCATAGACGATATTGTAATCAGCATTCCTGATTGTTCCGCCCCCTCTGAGAGGTCGATCGCATCCTCCAACATCTTCGATAAGTTCACAAAATTTGAAGCTTTATCAATGGCTGAAATTAAATGTATATTAAAAGATATGAAAAATGTTGGGGGAGGTGTGAGTGGTATCTCTAGAGAGGTCCTGTGCGATGTGTGTGATGTGGCTTGTGATCGTTTGTTGAATGTGGTGAACACGTCTCTGTCGAGCGGAGAATTTCCGGAGAAATGGAAGATGTCTACCGTTGTTCCTGTTCCAAAGTTAAAAAATACTACTCAGCATAATGAGTTTAGGCCGATTAACACCGTCGAAGTCTACGAAAAGGTACTGGAAATAGCCGTAAAAAACAATTACAGGAACATTGTAACAGGAATAAGGTTATATTGTTGATAGTCAGTCTGGTTTCCGTGAACGTCATTCATGTGAGTCTGTTGTAATAAATTTGTGTGATGTTTTCAAGAGGGAGTTGGATAGAGGTAGTTATGTGTTGGCCGTGTTCATTGATTTTAAAAGAGCTTTTGAAACAGTTGATAGGGGAATATTGTTGGCAAAGTTTTAGTCCGTGGGCGTTGGCGGAACGGTTCTGAGATGGTTCAAAGCATATTTGACAAACAGACATCAAAGGGTTAAATTTAAGAATTCCATGTCCGACGCTTTATGTGTTCGTCATGGGGTACCACAGGGGACCGTCTTAGGGCCGTTATTGTTCTTGCTGTACGTTAATGACATAGCAAGTGTTGTGGGCGCATGTAGCATTGAACTGTTTGCGGATGACACAATGTTGTATTTGGCTGGGAGTGATCTGAATCTGATGCAACAAATTGTAAATAGTGATCTTGAGAGGTTGTTTAATTGGTTGTGTCATAACAAACTATGTGTGAACACCTTAAAATCCAAATTCTGTCTATTTGGGAAAAAGCACAGTTTGAAAAGCGTCAATTTGGAAAGTATAAATATAAATATTAACAATGACAGAATCCTGCATGAAACGGAAATCAAGTATCTGGGAGTTATTTTTAATTCCCAATTGAACTTCTACGCACATGCAGACTACGTAACAAGAAAGTTTGCAAAAAGAGTGGGTTTTATTTCCAGGGTGGGGAATCAATTGTCTCTCCATACCAAGCTTTTATTATATAACAGCATAGCTGCACCTCACCTCGAATATTGTTCCGCCCTCTTGTACAATTTGCCAGCGTTCAAGATCGACCAGATTCAGGTGGTACAGAATCGTGCAATGAGATGTATATTGAAGTGCAATAGGTATACTCCTGTCGAAACAATGCTGAGTGTTTTGAGTATGTTGCCTGTGAGGAAAAAGATTGTTTATGCTGTTCATGTGTTCGTTTATAAGATAAGGCATGGACTGTTGCCACCCTATATATGTGATCGGATAAAGTCTTTTAGGGATATTCATCAGTACAGCACAAGAAATTGTTCCGATTTTATATTGAACCAGAAGTGTAGAACTAGTCACTTGCTTAATTCTGTGATGCATAAAGATTTATATGATTTTAATATGTTGCCCACTGATATTAAGAACTGTGATAATCTAAATTCATTTAGAAGGGCGCTGAGAAAATTTATCTTAGCTTAAGTTTTACATTTTTATTGAAGTGAGTTTGAAAAATATTAAATTTTTATTTTACAGTTTTAAATTATTAGTTTTAGATTTTAGTTTAGGTTACATTGTTTGTTTTTGGTCTCCATTCAGCATGTATTTATTCTTTGTATGAGTTTTTGTATATAGCTTTTTATGCTAAATAAATGCCATTATTATTATTATTATTAAATCCTAATCGATACATTTGTTGCGTAGGTATTGTTGCGAGCTCAGGGTTCCATAATCCCAGTGTAACAATTTAACACAAAAACACTATTTATTTAACCCACAGATACACACAAGTACAATTCGACTACTAAATAACTCATTATCGTTTGGTACTTTAGTTTACCTATAGCTCGATTAAATAAGACTACTAAGACTACTGCTAACAGCGGCGCTATTAGCCTTTTATACAAAATCTTAAAAATATAGAAAAGCCTAGAACATTCTTAAAAGAAAAATAATTGATAAGAGACACATAAAAAGAAAGTCGTAAATAACTGCGTTCTAAATAAACAGAGCAATAAATTACTCGTGACAGTTCCATGCCACGAAGGTCCAACCTCCAATGTCGCTCCGCCTCCCAGCGCCCGCTCACCGTAACAGTATTGTTAATACGCGTATTTCAAGCACTTGGCTATTTTCGCCTATCTCAGACGCTTTTGTTAAAAAATAAGGAAATATATCAATTTCCGCCCTTATAAAAATATGCAAATTCGTTGAAATGAATAAACAAGCTATTACAAAAAGTAAAAAAAAATTGGCAGGACTGGAAATTTATTTAAAAAGACAAATTTTTCTTTTGTAAAAAAAAATTGGCCGCACTGGAAATGGCACCAAGCACTCGCTGGCTCTTTCAAAATTGCAACCATTCTGATGAACTAACTCAAACAATAAATAGTACAATCCCGCAGTTAAAGCTCATCGATCCGGGATTGTAGAAAAACGTTTGTTAACAACTGAAAAACGGTTGTGTATAGCCTTTCGATTTTTTTCCAATTTTTCTCGAAAACGGTTAAAGGTAAAATATTATCGATACATTTTTGAAGTAGGTAATGTTAATACGCATATTTCAAGCACTTGGCTATTTTCGCCTATTTCGGATGGTTTTGTCAAAAAATTGGAAAATAATGAAATATATAAATTTCTGCCCTTAAAAAATATGCAAACTCGTTTAAAAAAAAAACAATAAACAAGCTATTACAGGAAAAAAAATGGCAGCACTGGGAATTTATTTAAAAAGAAAGCCAAAGCATTTTTTTTTTAATAAAATAAAAATTGGCCGCACTGGGAATCGAACTCAGCATCCGTTGCCTTTAAACCAACTCATTTAAACTCTATTTCAAAATTGCAACCATTGTGATGAATTAACTCATAAGTCGAACAATCCCGCAGTAAAATTTCATTGATTCGGGATTAGAAAAAAAAACGTTTATCAGTTCGTTTTTCAATTTTTTTTGGTAAAAGATAAAATATTGTCTTTTCACTTTTCACAACTTTTTGCCTATTTCGGACGGTTTTGTCAAAAAATAAAAAAAATATTAAAGTCTAAATTTTCGTGCATAAAGAAATAGATTGGATCTGAAAAAACGATTCTGAAAAAAATTTATAAACAAAAAATACACGACAAAAAAGCCGAAAAAATAAAAAAAAAAAATAGCCGCACTGTGAATCGAACCCACATTGGGGAGAGGGGGTTCAAACCGTTGGTTTGAAACAGGGCGTTTATTAGAAACACAAACGTCAAAAGGGTCTACGAACTTTTCAGAAAATCGCATGTAGCACATACGGGGGGTTCATGTCAAAAGAAAAGGATGGAGAAACAAAAGACCATTTATTTTGATTATGTCATCCTTTTCTATCAAAATTTCATAGCCTGCTAGATGAAGTTTTATAATGAACACTGCGTATATACCTCGTTGGAAAAGCATTTTTTACGTCTAACGTGCGATAAAAAAAATGGGTGTTATTTAATTGTTGTTTATGTGTATGTATAATAGTTGTTTAATTGTCCGGGGGGGGGGGGGGGAGAGAAAAAACTCGAATCCACTTTTCGACATTTTCAAAAAAAAATCGGGGAACTTTTAAAGCGTAACAAACTCAATTCGAATGAAATTTGCTTTTAAAAAGGTTTTTTTTTAAATGGTCAAAAAACGCTATTCTAAAGTTCCTAAAAATCGACCACAGAAGGGGTCTATCTCCAAAAATATTGTACCTATGGAAAATCCGACGGTGGGAGGTGAACGAGGACATCAAGAGAAGGAACAAACAGTTCGATTCACTCTAATCGGTCAAGGCGTTCCCAAGTTACAGGCTGTCAAAGTTGAGAATTGAAGAAACACATCATATTACCCTCCCCCCCCTTTTGGACATTTTCAAAAAAAAATCGGCGAGATTTGGTGATCGATGATGGTGAAAGAGGACATCGAGAGGAGGAAAAAAAGTTGGATTCACTCCAATCTGAATTGAGAAATCAAATTGAGAAAAAGTAGTAATATTGTAATAAATTTGGAAAAAAATTTGTTGCTGTTTTTGATCGGAATAACACGTTTGCAAGACCGTAACAAACTCAATTCAAATGAATTTAACCTCTAAAGAGGTTTTTTTTAAAAATAGTCAAAAATCGCGATTCTAAAAGTGCCTAAAAAAGTCCTCTCTTTGAAAATTTTCAAAAAATAATCGGGATTTTTTTTTGTGTGTTTTTGATCGGAATTTCACGTTTGCAATCCCCTAAGAACACAATAAACTCAATTCGAATTAAATTAACTTCTAAAGAGGTTTTGTAAAAATGGTCAAAAAACGCGATTCTAAAAGTGCCTAAAAATCGACCATCGAAGGGGTCCATCTCCGAAAATATTGCACCTACGGAACTTTTGATGGTGGGAATCCATCAAGAGAAGGAGAAAACAGTTGAATGCACTCCAATCGGTCGAGGCGTTCCCAAGTTACAGGCGGTCAAAGTTGAGAATTGAAAAAAAAAGTCGTAATATATCCTTCTTTGGACATTTTCAAAAACATTTTGGGAAGATTTTTTTGCTGTTTTCGATAGGAAAAGCACGATTGCAATCCCCTAAGAACGTAACAAACTCAATTGTAGTGAAATTAACCTCTAAAGTGTTTTTTTTTATGGTCAAAAAACGCGATTCTAAAAGTGCCTAAAAATCGATCATCGAAGGGGTCTATCTCCGAACATATTGCACCTACGGAATTTAATCAAAAAATTTACAGTTACTCTAATCCAAAATAATCAAAAGTTCTCTTTTTGGTTATTTTTAACACATTTTATCCCTAAATCTAACTTAATGAAAAAGCTCCGAATATGAAGCAATTTTAGACGCTCTGACTAATTTTTAACCTATTTTTATCATTTTTTACCAGAATTTCTTCAAAAACATAAAATTGTTATTTTTGGACAATGTCGGTCAATTTTAACTAATTCTAATCTTAATTTTTCCAAAGGCTTCACATTTCAGCTCTAATCTTAACCCGAATTTTTGCCACAAGCTCCAAATTTGCTTTTTTAAGAGATTTGAGTCATTTCAACTACTAATTTTAGCCTTAATAAACTACATTTTTCCAAAAATTCTAAATTTGCATTTTGAGGCATTTTAAGCCAATTTTTTTATCGATTTTAGCCCTTTTCACAAATTCCAAATTTGCCCGAGTTTTTCCACGTAGTAAACCATTTTTAAACAGGTTTGGCTCTGATTTTAATCTGAACTTTCCCAGAAGATTTTAATGTGTATATTTAACTGGTAATTTTTAACCGATTTTGGCTTGGCCATAACCCTATTTTCAATTACTTCTAACTTTCTAAATTAGCATTTTTAGGTGCTTTAAGTAACTTTTAACCGATTTTGGCCCTAATTCTCACCTGCGTATTTTTGAATTTCTCCACAAGCTTCAAATTTCCATTTTTAAACGAGATAGGCCTTAGCTCTTACGTAATTTCTCATAAAGCTTCAATTTTGCAATTTTAGACCAAAATTGCATTTTGAACCAAATTTCATTTATTTTAGTTCAAAAATATAATTTTACTAAAAACAAAAGTTAGTTGCCCTCAGTTTTCCCTGATTTTGTTCTAAAATTTTGTTACTCTAATCCAAAATAATCAAAATTTGCATTTTTAGTCAATGTGGGTGCTTTTAAACAGATATTATCCTTAAATCTAACCTAAATTAAGGCAAAAGTTCCGAATATTGTTTCCGATTTTGGCCTTAATTCTAACGTAATTTTCTCTACAAAAAAAGAATGACGACCAATTAGATAATTTGAGCCGGATTTTGTCCTAAAGTGTAGTTTACACAAAAACATAACAATTTGCATTTTTAGGCGATGTAGGTAATTTTTAATTAATTTTATATGTAATTTCTAACCTGCGTTTTATCAAAAACTTCAAATTTGCATTTTTAGACGCTTTAAGTAATTTTTTAGTGATTTGGCTCCATTAGTAGATAGAATTTCTCTAAAACACACGTTAATTTCTCCTAAGGCTCCACATTGGCATTTTTTGATTTTTGTGTAATTTATAAACGATTTTGGCTCTAATTTTAAACCGAATTGTTGCCAAAAACTTCAATTTTGCTTTCTAAGAGTTTTGAGTCATTTTCAACCAATATTGGCCTTAAAAATAATAAACTGCATTTTCAAAAAAATTCAAATTTGTATTTTTAGGCATTTTAGGCCTTTTTTTTATCGATTTTAGCCCTAATTTTCACTGCATATTTCCTCATTTTTAACCAGGTTTGGCCCTGATTTTAACCTGAATTTTCCTAGAAGAATTTGAATTGTTAACTAGTAATTTTTAACCTATTTTGACCCTAATCATGATCAGAACTTTTCTAGAAATTTCAAATCTGTATTTTTACACGCACAAGTCATTTTAGGTCAAATAAGTGAATTTGATCACCTTTTTTTCGTAAATATTCCTCCTTTTTGGTACAAATACCCCTCCTTTTTTGTACAATTTGATTGAAATTAACTTCTAAAGCGTTCTTTTTTTACTGTAAAAAAATCCGATCCTAAAAGTGCTTAAAAATCGATCACCAAAGGGGTCTATCTCCAAAAATATTGCACCTATGGAACATACGATGGTGGGAGGTGAAAGAGGACATCGAGAGGAGGAAAAGACAGTTGGATTCACTTCAATCGCGTTCCCAAGTTACAGGCGGTCAGAGGTGAGAATTGAGAAAAAAGTCGTAATATATCCTCTTTGGACATTTTCAAAAAAATTTTGGAAACGTTTTTTTTCTCTTTTTTTTTATCGGAAGGGCATGTTTGTAATCGTTTAAAAACGTAACGAACTCAATTCGAATGGAATTAACTTCTAAAGTGTTTCGTGTAAGAGGGACATTATGAAAAGTATTTATTATGTATTAAACTACAAGAGAGAAAAAGCAATATGACGTTGTGTTGGTCAAGACATCAAAGCATTAATTCAACAGAAACAGCCAAAATTTCAAGTGATTAAATCGTGGCAGTACCGTGATTCTATAATTTGCTAAAAGGTATTCGTTCCCCATTTTGGTGATCACCACTTGAACCTTTCACGTGCTTATTATCATTTTGGCAATATACGTCACAATTTTTAGATGCATGGTAGCTATGACAAATTCACTAAACATGTTACTTCGCATCAACAACGTTTTCAAACCAATTTTTAGGTTAGAAATTCGATCAATTTTTGTTTCAGGTCTAAACGCTACTACTGGAAGTAATTAACCAGAGTAAGCGTTTCCGTGTTTAGTGAAGATATCTCGTAAACTGGCAGAGCTACGAAAAGGTTAAAAATAGGAGCTCTGTTCCACGAGCCTCTGCGTGATATGTTATTCCGAATGTAACAAAATATCGCTCTGCTTCTCACGTCAAACCTAAACAACCCTCGAATAAACACATTTTCAGTCATATTTCACATTGTTTTAATATGGTCGCTTATTAATGCGCTAAAGCTGTGACGGGGATTATAAATTTATCAGAGCTACGCACATGTTCTCCACAATAACATTTAATATCGAAACAACGTATTTAAATAATTGCGAAAAAGGCCAGGACAGTTTTAGCATAAATGGGGTCCGTATTAGAATAACTGCAATTACCCTAATCTGCGACCCACTCAAGTTCCCTTCCTGGTTTATCACTTTTCCAAGTCCTGCACCTTCGGCTATAAATTCGCCTTAATGGTCGAATCCCAAGAGATAAAATAAATAGCCGCAGACTATTTACTCTTTCAGGAGTTGTTTAACCGAAACTTCTGCAGACCTGCAAAAAATGTTGGCCTTCAGCTTAAACCAATATTTGATTTGGGTATTTTTCAGCTGAGAGCTTTTATTGCTGGGAAAGTGCAATAAAAGTACTACACTATGATATACTACACTGCAATACACTATGACATTTACTATTTTTAGCAAAGAGAAACATATAATACAGATAGGATTTAACTAAACTGCGTAGGAGTAAAATTTCCATTCTTGTGCACTATAATAATTTTTTACCTCTCAAGTGCTGAAAAGGGTTTTTATTGCACGTGATGATAATCAACCAGACGACGGTTAAACCCAATTGTACAACTCAAATTTTTTTTGTAAGCTCATTAACCTGACTTTTGGGGTATTGTTTGGTTTGCCCCATGTAGACACCATTACACTCTTGACAAGAAATTTCGTGTTAATGAAAAGTTCGTTTCATTTAGGCAGACATTTTTACGGATGAACAACTGTTTTTGACTGTCCAGGCTGCGTTCGTAAATTTCGCTACACGCATCGGTTAACTTTTGTTGTCAAGCGAAGTGAATGAGAACATTAAACCGGTGGATTCACTCTAATCGGTCAACTCGTTCCAAAGTTACAGGCAGTCAAAGAAGGAAAAAACTCCCCTCTTTTTAAATATTTTTTTGCTGTTTTTTGATCGGAATCAGACTTGTAAAACTGTAGTTTGAAGATAAAACAAAAAATTTTGACAGATTTAGGCAATATTTGTTAAATCTGGAGTTTAAACTTCAGATAGGGGTCAAACTTGACTTGTGAAAGTGACACTAAATAATACAAGCTGTATGGATAAGCCTGACTTATTTAAATATTAAAATGTAATAGGACAATAGTAACAGTCTTGCGACGCATGAGCGTGTCTTGTGCCGCACTTGCTATCAAAAGTCAAAAATTATACGTCAGTTGCCTCTGTCATGTCACATTTCTATTTCCAGTATGGGATGATTGATTTTAATAACTTTAACTTAATGAAAGTAATAAAGGAATTTCGGTATTTAGTTTTCGATAAATAGATGTAAAAAGTGCGTGGACGTCATTGTAAGGCTTAGATTTACTGTGAAAATAAATTACGTATTTATTGCATTTTCGGCGTATAACTCAAGTGTTACAGTTCGCCATAGATGAGTTAAAGTTCAGCCGGATTTATAGATCAGTATGACATAAGCATAACATAACACAACTCCTTGAACAGAATTATAAAACTAGCAAAACCCAGGCATCAATTCATATCTGCATAAACACATGCACAGCACAAGACATGGAATATTTCAACTTTGCTTGCAATTCGAGCCTAGCCAATCAAAACGTGCTATTTTGCAGGTGACAGTAAAGACAAGCAACATTTCGTTCTAAACTGGTCTGAGAGTATTGCCATCCTTGCATTCTTACTGGGAAAACAAAGGATGGGAACACTCTCAGAGCGCTTTAATGCTGCCATCGAAAAAGCTATTAAATGCATATCGCATTTATAAAACAGAGTTCAGACTTTTAAAATATTATAAGGATCTTAAAAGTGGGTCTTTATAAATTTAGCAGAAACTAAAGACGTAGTAGGGTTAGGACTGTGTATAAAGTCGGCCAATTGTTGCCTCACTTCCAGAGATCATCTCTTCCGGTCATAGTGGGGTAACAGTTGTTCAGTTATCAAAAAATGACCGGAATGTCTGGTGTTATCAGCCCTACGAACTTGACTATGTACTCGCCGAACGTGAATACGACTAGAGGTAAGATCATAATATAAACTGCTCATCAGAAATTTGCGAAATCGTTCAGGACCAAAATGCATGAGGGAGTGGATTCTGAATGGAAAATGTACAAGTACCTGACCATATTGGCTACGTCCTAATAAAACGTTCCTGAACATAAATAAAATGATAAGTTCAGGAATGTCTTCACTAACATGGTTAGTTCAGGTTAATTTGACAAATACAGGTTACAAGGCAAATATACGTTTTCCTAGAAAATCATAAAAGGAAAGCCAAACAATTAAAATGCTGCGCACGTGTATGGATACTAATTGTCAAAATTATATAATCCTTACAATGTTCAAAACTATGTAAGAATGCATAACTTTAAAAAATATGTTTCATTGTCATATAATCCATCGAAACTCTCTTTCAGTCTGCATTTAGAAAAGTAATTTCCTCCTTCCTGTTGAATTAAGTTTCTAAATGCAGACTGGAACCGAGCTCTACGACTAGTTCAAGTGCTCCGATACCCCGCGTCACCACTACCTCCACCGCCGTCTCTCCACAGTAGCGCGCCGGCGGGGCAATAAATACCACGGAGCTCACCACAGTCGAATCAGTCAACGTCAGGAAGCGCGGAAAATCACTTCGCCCATTGCCTCATCGCCTTTGATAATGTCGGTCGCAGCTGTAGACGAAACGTCATGAAGAAACTCCATTGGAACACGGCTACAAAGACCGGACATTTTAGAAACCCGAAACACTTTAGATAGCATTCCAGTTGTTTACGTACAGTTCGGTGTTGAAGTTTGACTATGAAATTGAGATTATGAGACAACTTTTTACAGGTCGACAATGCTATTCTTGTCAGTAGAAGTTTTAGATTTAGCTTGCTAAAGTGGTGGTTAATTAAGTTACATCTTTTGAAGCCTTTATATATATATATAATAAGAAAGATACAGGGTGTTCATTAAAAAAATTCATCTAGCAGGCTATGAAATTTTGACAGGAAAGGATGACATAATTAAATAAATGGACTTTTGGATTTCACAGCCAACTAGATGAAGTTTTATAATGAACACCCCGTACTTAGGCAATGTTGTTTGTTTTATACCGTATCATTTAGGACACTTTTACATATTTGGTTTTAGTCTGGTAAATTGCTTTTTACAATACTGAGTATCGTAATAAAACTTTATTACAGTACAGGGCACCGTAAAAAATATTATTACAGTACTGAGTACCGTAATGAAATTATAGCGGTTTTTTAATCTGCGCTTAAAATTAATTCTTAATTCCTCATGTTTTCATAAATTTTTCTTGCTTTTGAAAAGTATGAAATAAAATGTTGTTCATCGTACGTCCGATAACGTTTTACGGTATTAATTTCGAAATTCCAACATTTTACGAAGGACTGTAAAAACATATTTACCGGACTTATAACGTAAATAACTATTTTACAGACCGCAGTCTAGTAAATATAATGCTTTTCATTAAGTTTTTCGCCACAGATGGCCATAGAAATGTGACGTTTATTTTAAATAAAAATGGCTGGATGTGTGTCAAGGCTAGAGATTCAAGAGTTCGGAAAAATAATCGAAAAAATTACAAAAAAAAGATTTTTTTTCGTATTTTTTTATAAGACTCTATGGAAAGACATATGATTAAACATTTTATTCATTAATACGTTACAGAATATGTTAAGCATTGCAACCAAAAAAAATTTGATTGTAATTTTGTTAATCTAGAAAAGAAAACCATATTTTAATAAGCCAAAAGAGTATTCAAACGCACATGCGAGTCGGAATTCGAAACCTAATAAAATGTGGCCTATTATCAAGTATTTACCTTTTTTTAATTTTAATTATTTGAGTTTCTCCAAAAACATAAAAATTAGAATTTTCCAAGAACGTGGATTATTTAAAATCAATTTTAGCATTAATTTTAAACTAAATTTTTCAAAAATTTTAAATTTGTATTTTTAGACGCCTTAAGTATTTTTTTAACCGATTTTGGATCTAATCATGGTCTAAATCTTTCCACCAGCTTCAAATTTTAAGTTTTACATGCTTTGGATCATTTTTAATAATTTTTGTACCTAATCCTTACAAAAAGAAACCAACAAACGACTTCATCATTAAAAAACACCATATTTTTATTTTTAAGGTATTTTTAGTCAAAATTTACATATTCTGAGCCAAAAATTAATTTGATCAAAAACAACAAATTAATTTGAAGATTTGAAAATTCTTCAAAATCATCAAAATTTGCCGCAACCTCAATTTTTCCAAAGACTATACTTTTGAATTTTCTGTCCTTAGACAAATTTTGTATAATTTTAACCCTAATCCTAACCTGATTTTTTTCACAAACTCCGAATTTGCATTTTTAGACAATTTGAGTAGTTTTTTACCTATTTTAGCCATATACTTAATCTGCATTTCTCCAAACGCTCCAAATTTGTGTTTTTACATTTTTTTGGGTAATGTTTCAATGTGATTTTATAATTTATTTGGATTAGTTTTGCCTGTATAAAATCAAATTTCTCCAAAAGCATCGAAATTTACATTTTTTGACGAAGTGATAACTTTAAATCAATTTTAATTTTATTTTTAAAGTGAGATTTTTCAATACCTTTTAACCGGCATTTCTAGGGTTTGAGTTATTTTTAGCCGTTTTTTGTCCTAATTTTAACTTTTCTCCAAAAATTTTAGATTTTGCATTTCTATACACTTTAGGACTTTTTTTTATTCTATTTTGACCCTTATCGTAACATAAATTTTTTCAAAAGATATTTAATTTGCATTCTTAAATGCTTTGAGACATTTTTAACTGATTTTGGCACTAGTTCTAAAATAAATTTTTACAAACATTTAAAATTTTTATTTTTATAATGTTAGAGTCGTTTTTAACCGTCTTTGGCATTAATGCTTAACTGACTTTCTCAACAAATACCAAATTTACAATTTGGAACGTATTGAGTATGATTTTATTTATTTTAGTCCAAAAGTGTAAATTTACCAAAAACAAAAAATCTAACGGGTATTTAAAAAAAAACTAAGATTTGCATTTTTAGAAGTTTTAAATATTTTTAAGCGACTTTAGCTTTAACCATAATCAAAATTTTTTTGAAAAAATTGAAATTTATGTTTTTGCACGCTTTGAGTGATTTTCAATGACCTTCAATGACAGAAAGAAACGGGTTTTTTCCAAGCCTCAGAAAAATGATAAAAATAAGGAATAATTGAAAAAAGTGCAAATTCAAAGCAAAACAAAAAAAAACGTTTTCAAATGTATTATAGACATATCTTACTTGCCAATTGGAATTTAATTTTTTCGAAAAAAAAAAAAGTTTCTCACTTCTCCAATTCGGCGTCTTGATCAATATTAATATCTTCATTTTATTAATGACAATTAAATTCTTATAAAATGTAACTTATTATCACGAATTTACCTTTTATTATTTTTTTTTTAACTTCTATTTTGTCCTAAAATTGAGTTTGTCTAAAAACATCAAAGTCACCATTTTTAGAGGATGTGGATTATTTTAAATCAATTTTAGCTGAGATTTTAAATTTGCGTTATTAGACGCTTTAAATAACTTATTAACCGATTTTCGAACTAATTATGGTCTGAATTTTTTCCGATAACTTCAAATTTGAATGTTTACACGTTTCGAGTCATTTCTAGTAATTTTTGCACCTAATCCTTACAAAAAAGAGTGTTATTTTGATCTGAAAATTAACTTTACCAAAAACCACAAATTAGATTATTTGAATTTCTTCAAAAACATCAAAATTGCCATTTTTATACCATGTGTTGTGACAAAGTTTTAGCCCTAATTTTAACCTTAATTTCTTGAGAAAGACTACACTTTGGCATTTTCTGTCGTACGAGTTATCTTTAGATAATTCTGACCCTAATCCTAATCTGAATTTTTTCACAAATTCCGAATTTGCATTTTAGACTACTTGATTAATTTTTTACCGATTTTAGCCATATGCTTAATCTGATTTTCTCCCAACGGTCAAAGTTTGTATTTTTACATTTTTTTTTGTAATTTTTTAACGATATTGTTCTAATCCTAAATTGACTCTCTCGAAAAACACCAAAGAATTGCACTTTGCAGGGATTTTGAGTTAAGTTACACTCATTTAGGTCCAAAAATATGGTTTTACCATTTATTTAAATTAGTTTTGCTTGTATATAATCGAATTTCTCCAAAAACATCAAAATTTACATTTTTTTGACAAAGTGAGTAACTTTAAATCTATTTTAATGGTATTTTTAAGCTAAGTTTTCCCAAAAACTTTTAACTTATTTTTAGGGTTTGAGTTATTTTTAACATGCTTTTTTTCAAAAAATTTGGAATTTGCATTTGTATATACCTTATGACTTTTTTATTCTATTTTGACCCTTATCGTAATCTAATTTTTTTCAAAAACATTTAATTTGCATTTTTAAATGCTTTCAGACATTTTGAACTGATTTTGGCAATAGTCATAAAATGAATTTTTACAAACACTCCAAATTTTTAATTTTTGTGTTTTTAGAGTCGTTTTAAACTGATTTTGGCTTTAATGCTAAACTGACTTTCTGGACAAATAGAAAATTTACAATTTGAAACATATTGAGTCTGGTTTTATTTATTTTAGTCCAAAAGTGGATATTTTCCAAAAACAATAAATCTAACGGAAATTAAAAAAAATTTTAGATTTGCATTTTTAGAAGATTTAAGTATTTTTCAAGCGACTTTGGACTTAACCATAATCAAATTTTGTTTTAAAAAAATTGAAATTTATGTTTCAGCATGCTTTGAGTTTATGTTTAATTTGTGTTTCAGCACCTTTGGACCTAATCCCGACCAGAGATTCAAGAGTTCAGAGAAACTGGACAGAAGGAAACGGGTTTTTTTCCGTTTTTTCCCAAGCGTCAGAAAAATAGTAACAATATGGAATGATTGAAAAAGTTGAAAACAAAGCAAAAAGAAGAGTTTCTAAATGTCCTCTTATAAATATCTTAAATGTTAAATATCAATAAAAATTACAATTTTATTATTTTCTTCTTTTATTATTCTCTTCTACATCACATTCTTTCTAAATAAAAATGACAACAACACAACACGATACAACTAAAACATATTGATTTTACTATAATTATATAATAATAATCTTACTTTAATTTTTGAATTAAAAATAAAACATCTTCTGCTTAAAGAAACTTTAAATATTAAAAAAGTTGATTTTAATTCTGTTAATATAGAACAGAAAAAAAATCAAATCATTCAATTATTCAGTATTCAAAGGCAGATCCAAGTAGCAATTCGATTCCGAAGTTTAAAAATTTTAATTTTGTGGAGAAAATTCTGCTTTTGACTTCCTCCTCAACGTTTTATCAATATTATTAACATCTTCATTTTATTAATGACAATTAAAATGTAATAAAATATAGCTTATTTTCACTTATTTACTGGTTTTTTGTATTTTTCCCAAATCTTTTTTTTTTATTTTTTCTTACAATGAACACGGTTTTTTTCCAGCAATGATTTTTTCCGCATATTTCCATTTAAAGAAATAAACTAGTAATAACAAGTTGGTCAGCAGAAATCTTGAATTAGTGTGTGGTGTGCTTTTATTTGTCTGCAAATAATTTTTTTTTTTTTTTTTTTTTTTTTTTTTTTTTTTTTTTTTTTTTTTTTTTTTTTTTTTTTATGGAAATATCCGAACGTTCCTCTGATGCAGCAAAAACTACCATAGAATTAACACCTGATGATACCTAAAAGTAGCTGAAATGTCGAAACGTTGAGGAATGGTAAAAAACGTGCTATAATTCATAAAAAGATATAAAATGGTACCACGAGTATACATATCAAGGTTCCCATATATGAAATATTGTTTGTGATTATGCAAAGAATCTACAATTGAAATTAAAATGTCAGATTGCTAGCTTTGATTGTTCCTAAAAATGTAATATTTGTCCATTTTTGGGTCACCTTATAGTATCTAAATCAGAAATCAAGGTAGATTTTATAATAAGGTAATAAAACTTAAAAAAATATATACTGGTAAACAAAACAAAACTAAAGTTTAATATTGCAGCATTATTTGGGACACCGTATACTATTTAAAACAGAAATCATCGCTCTATTTATCATAAAACTACTCGAATTAACGCAATAAATTAATTGATATCAATCTACATGCAAAAATCCTAAAATTCCAATGCCCTATTTATCACGGGACTACTAGAACCAACGAATAAAATCGATTACTATTGATTTATATGGAAAAAGTCGATATTTCTATGTTAAGCATATGGAGCTCTCAAACCAACCCGAAAACCTAATTTTGGGGATCAAAATCATGCATTGCGGCCTTTCACAGCTGATATCTCGTTTCCATGAAGATTTATCAGAAAATATATAAGAAGAGCTAAGGAAGTAGAAGAATAGACCTACACGTAGAGCCCATTTTCGAAGGTCTGCCTAGAACAGTAACTGAGCACGGGTGGCCCAAAAATAAGGTGCAAATTTTGCATTTTTTTTAAATTTTCTTGAAAACCGTGAAAGCTAGCTTCTTTCTGATACATGCATCTGATAGCCCTTAATGACCTCTTCATACATCATATTAACCTGCATATCGAAAAACCTTACCGTTTGCAAGATAAACAGAAAAATGTAAAAATTTCAAAATTTTCAAAGGGTCGTGAAAATTTTCAGCCAAAATCGATTGTCATAGATTTTGTCAAAAATAGTCTCATATGAAAGAGAGGACAAAAATATGTAAAAAAATTGCAATTCTGGAATTTTCAGTAATTTCCTTCCCCTTCAAAATGGCGCCAAAACCGTAATTTTTCCACTTTTTATCGACATTTTAATACTTATATCTATATAATTCAAAAACTAAACTGGGTATAACGATGCTATTGACACCCATGAATAGAGCATTCTCGACCACAAAACACCTGCTTAACTTGTCGTTCAAGGTTTTTAATTTAGTTGACGTAATGTTCGATCAAATAAGGGGAGTAGTCGTGAAAATTTTCAGCCGAAATTCATTGTCACAGATTTTATCAAAAATAGTCTCAAATGAAAGAGGAGACAAAAATATGTAAAAAATTTGCAATTTTGGAATTTTCATTAATTTTATTCCCCTTCAAAATGGCGCCTAAAACGTAATTTCTACACTTTTTATCGACATTTTAATACTTATATATATTTAATTTGAAAACTAAACATGGTATAACGATACTATTGACACCATTGAATAGAGAATTTACGGCCACAAAATATCTGCTTAATCCGTCATTCAAGATTTCTTATTTAGTTGACGTAAAGTTTGATCAAATTAAAACATTAGGTAATTTTCACACAATTTTAACAGTTTTTAATTTCCTATGAGACTGTTAACTAAGCAAAATATTAATAAACATTTTGAGCAGTATTTGAGACGACTCCCACTTAATTGAGATACTGTTTTTCTATTGTCATAAACGGCTGTACTATAAAATGGCAAATGTCACTATACCCGTATCAATGAAAAAATTAATTAATTAAATCTCGGAAGCTAAAAGCGACAAAATAGAAAAGTTGGTACCAGTAGAAAGGTCTTCGCTAAAGCTATTTTGTCAGTCATCACACTCACGAAAAACAAATTGTTTGGGCGTGGCACATTTATAAAGCTATATTTGTAATAAAAAAGAATATCCTGATGATGGCGTACAGTAAGCAAAAAGTCGAAACGTCGCATATATTTAGTTTCAGCGCACTTTAGCAAAAGTGAGTAAGTTGTAGCAAAAAAGTGTCAATACATTTAAAAAGTTTCCAAAATTGAACCTTCGGTATGTTACAGTTTTAATTTGTACCGTAGCTTAATTCGTTCAGATTCATACCAGAAATTGGACATATTTCAACTTGTTATTCTTTATTTCTATTTCTTATGGGTTCAGCGGAAGCAAATATTGCTTATCACCCTATTCAAATCTAAATTTCAACCGGTAGTAACAATAACAATACGAGTCTTTTTTTACCACTTACTTTTGGGTGAAGCCTCATTCACTTATTCAACAATACGAGTCGTCTAACAAAACCGACAAGTGGCCATCAATTTGAAAGCGTCACTGATTTCAAGTCTTTGACTGTCTCTAAAAGCCTTTAATATCAGTTTTGGTAATTCTCCGTGTGGAGATACTACCAAAAATCGTCTAGTACGGATCTGTTACCCAAGTGAGTGTTTCTTACCCGCCAGTACGCTTTGAGGCGATTTGTTCGAGAAACAATATATCCGGGATTCATAAGAAGTCCACACTCCTTGAAATTTATAGAGGCACAAAGTGCACACTTTAAGGCCACTCACCAACTTCGGTAAGTTTCGTTAGATCCTCAGTTAGAGTTACTATGAAGAAAACTATTAATTATTTCTCTTTAGGCCTTTTTTTTTTCTTTTTATTTCTTCTTTTTCTCCTCCCTTTTATCTTTTGATTTGCCCCATACCACCATTGGCCTTCTCCACTCAACTTGATGTCCAACCTGTCCTAGACTGAAACCTGGCCAGACTGTAACAACAGACTTCAACCCAGCTGTACCGATAGTTTACCAAGTTGTCAAAAAACACAGAACTCTAAGGTGGGTCCGTTCCAATCTATTTACTCACAGTAAACAAAGCGTCCTAAGAGCGTCCAATTCAATTATTTAGTATGGCAATTTATTTCTAAATTAGTGTGCTTAAATAACCTGCTTGTAAACCGAGAATATATATATAGCCGAGGGTCATAAGGGCTGGTCCCAAACAATTTTAGACTGCTCATACGCTTCCAACCATTCTTAACTACACTAGCCCCTACTTTGTTGTATCCAATCAGAAATATCCTAACCAACTCGAGTCACTCTAGTAAATGATATAGTGTTCATCCAGTTCTATAATAACGTTGTTAAATACATGGTCCAACTTTGATTTCCGCGGTTTTATTACAATATGGTACACTAGATCTGTAACCTACGCCACTCTCCGATTTTATGAAGCAGCAAGGGAGTAACTGTTCCTTTGCCTTTGAGTTTAGCCTGGAATTTTTTTATAACATATAGTAAAATTGTTTTGTTTCTCGTGAGAAAACGTAAGAGGTACCTGCGGCAAGGTTCTGGACCTTAGAGACCTCTATGCCTTCCCGTAAAGTAGCCACATACCAAATTTCAGCATTCTAGCTCAAACCGTTCCAGAGATATCGGCTTAAAACCAAAACTTTTCGGCCATCTTGGATTTTTTAAAATCTCATTTTTAGCGAATTTTACATAAGGAAAACCTACCGTTCGATTTTCAATTTGATATCAACATAACAGCTATAACCTAGCTACCGTCAGCTACATAGCTATGTGAGCTATATTACCATTCATGGTACCTCCATGGGCACCCAGCATCCAAAGTTGAACCATATATCATTAACAGTTCTCTAAAAATCATCGGTACTCAGCTACTGTAGCTATGATAGTTACGGAGTTATATCACAATTCTTGATACCCCCGTAGGTAGCTACCGTCCAAATTTGAACCATGTACCATCAATGGTACCCTAAATACAACCTTTTCAATATTCCGTCCATTTAAAAAGCATTGCACAATGTATTTCTTATGGGAAGGTGTTTCTAATAATGTATGGAACAAATCTAGCCAGCCGAGCGTCGACGTCACAGGGCCCACGTCATCGGAAGTCATGCATCCCGACACTACATTTTCAAATCGACCAGTCTTTGTGAAAACGTTTTCGAGGACCGGGCATTTTACCGGTAATCTTCCTAGAAAAGTTCAAATTTTCACCTGCCATACAGTTTTCCTCGATTTTCTGCCTATTTTTCTTGGTCTAGGTGTTTAAAGTTTGATCTGTCAAATGAGAAATTTCCCGAGTCGAAAAATGCGATCGCAGCGCACGGTTTACCCGAAGACGGTTGCGTCAATTGCCGGAACTAACGGAAATTTTGCCAAAATTTCAAAAATCTGCATCTTTCGTTTCGAAACTCAATTAAGACCATTTCGCGACATCCCAGCGAAAAAGTGGTTCCTTGGTGCCGAAAAGAAAACACTCCAAGGTATCCCGTGGGATAGAAAACCAGTCGATCGGATGCACGGTCTCGGCACAAATAGGCCTCAAAATGGCAATTTCAAATGTAAGATTTAAAAAATCGTCACAATTTCAAATTCAAAGCTAGGACCTTGATTTTTGGCCAAATCGAAGGTCCATACGTTTGCTACCTCCTTGAATTATTGCAGATTTTTTGCTGCAAAAATGTTGAATCTACAGGGTGAAACGTGAGAAAAGTAACCCAAATTGGCAAAAAATGCGGCACCAAAAACAAAACAAAAAATCAAAAAACCGTTCCAACTTTGCGATTTTTTGAAGATTTTTCTATATAACTTATCGGAATTAGAGTTCAAAAGTTATCATCTACATATATGAGAAAATCTACCCATGCGGAGCCATATGTATTGGGTATCTAAAAAAACGCATTTTTGACTTTGGTACGCCACTGTCAGCCTCCCCCCCCCCCCCGCACTTACCGCGAAATCGACCACATTTTTGAAAAGCTCGTTCATTTCTGTACCTACGTCCCTTGAACGAAAATCCCGTCAAATGAGCAGTTTAAAAGCGGTAGAAGGGAAAAAATACCAAATATCTACAACCAAAAAGCCAGAGTGATGGCGGCTTTATGTATCCTCACATTCGTTCGGCTACAACAAACTAATTTTAAATGAAAACGCTGTTTTCGACCTTTTAAACGACTGATAAACAATCATTTCGCAGCTCTAACTGTGCCCATCCCCAGAGTAGTTTCGCCGCATACGGTTCGTCAGTGAGTCTTTGACACAATCATAATGTTCGGTACTCAAGACACGTTTCATAGCAGCACCGAGACAAGTTTCCCGGTGGCGTCCGTTTGTTGAACTAACGAGATTGCACTCGTTCAGTATCAACGTCGTTGCCCGGTCTGAGGAAAAATGATGCAGATTGCCGTAAAATACAGAAAACAATTTTTAGCCGTCGGTGATGCCGAAATGATGGTTCATCAGTCGTTTAAAACGTCGAAAACAGCGTTTTCATAGTTCCGACGGCTAAAAATTGATTTCTGTATCTTACAGTAACCTGCATCATTTTTCCTTAGATCAGGCAATGACGTTGACAATGGACGAGTGCAATCTCGTTAGTTCAACAACCGGACACAGATGGCACCACCGGGAAACTTGTCTCGGTGCTGCTATGAAACATGTCTCGAGTACCAATATTTTCACAAGTTCTGATTGTGAAAGCCTCACTGACGAGCCGCATACGGCGAAACTAGTCTGGGGATGGGCATAGTGAGAGCTTGCGAAATGATGGTTCATCAGTTGTTTAAAAAGTCGCAAACTGCGTTTTCATAGTACTGAGGACTAAAAATTGATTTCTGTATTTGCATAATTTTAAATGGTTTGTTCCTTAATCTTTAGGCTCAATAAATTTTCTTATAACTTACATCGATGAAAAACTGCTCCAAAATAACGCATGCTTTTAATTATTTCTAATATATATTATCAACTTATTATTACAAAAATACGTATACGAACAGCCGGACAGAAGGATTAAATTTGTTCGGTTAAAGTGGGTTAGAAAACTTTGTTTAGAAAATAGCTCATAGAGACCTCCTGAGGGGAGTGTAGATAGTAAATACTAGTTGGAGATTTATTTTATCCCTTGGGATTCGACCGGTGTACTAACTTTATGACCCAAGGTGTTGTAGTTTGAACAGCGATAAAGGGAAAATAAAACCGCAAAGATTTATCGGCTACGTTTGACTTGGAAGCATGTCAGCTTGCGAAACATCACCCCCTCTAAATCGGCGGCTTATAGTTTGACGAAAAAAGGTCATACCTCTAGTGATGTAAAATATAACTAAGTAAAGAATGTAAAAAATCTATTCTCAACCTTCATAGATGAATAATAGTAGGTTGATACACTATCGGGGATCATTTTTATTGCTTCAACGTAAAACTTTAAAGGTCCGTGGAGATTTATATAATCCCACCGGAACTTGACCACTCCAGAATCTTTATCGCCGGAGGGATTGTAAAAGGAAAATGATAAAGCACAAACAAATCCAGCAGCGAGAGGCTTAGGCGGAAAATCCCATTTCGTTTTTAAGGAGCTACGTCAACAAACCTGGACTTTCCTATATACTCCTTGTTTGTGTTTGTGATCGGATTCATTTTATACCTTTCGAGTTATTTAAAATCGTTTTTTTCTGTTGGGATTTTTTTTGTGTTCTGATAGGTGGTTATTATTATCAATGGAATTTTATTTGCTAATAAGAACTGAGGTAGATGAAAGTACCCGAAGTAGTTATGTAAAAAATGTATATAAAAAAGAGTGTGAAGGCTTTCACGGCTGGTCAAAATACAATATAAAGTGTTGTCCGGGCTTTGATGCCGTGGTTCAATGGAATTTCTTCCTGTCGTTTCATCTACCACTGCGGGAAACATTTTCACAGGCGATGAGGCAATGGGCGAAGTGATCTCCCGTGCGTCCCGACGTTGACTGATTCGACTGTGGTGAGCTCCGTGGTATTTATTCTCCCGCCGTCGCGCTGCAGTGGAGGGACTGGGGTGGGGGCACAGGGCAGTGGTGGCGCGGCGCACTTGAAGTGTCGTAGAACTCGCTTAATAGTCTGCATTTAGAAACTTAATATACTCCTTCCTGTTAAAATTGTGGTCGTTTTGAAAGGATGTCGTGACCTTCGAAGAGAGCGTGCTCTGCTACTGCTGACTTTTGTGTTTGTCCCAGCCTGCAACTCCTCTTGTGTTCCGTAATCCTCATGTTGACGCTGCGTTTTGGGGTGCCAATGTACACCGAGCCACAGCTGCATGAAATCTCAAGCTGTGTTGTATTGTACGAGTGGGTTTAAAGAAAGTTTTAACTGTGCTTTTCCAGTAGCCTGCCAATCTTCTCCGTTACTTTGTGGATGTATGGTGGACTAGTCCATCCGCGCTTTTCTTCATTTTCTCCCGTTGTTGTGCGAACGCCAGTGAGGATATAAAGCCGTCCCCCGGAACCAATTTTGGTTGTAGATGTTTGGTATTTTTGTCCGAACGCCAGTGAGGATTATAAAGCCGTCTCCCAGCAGCGGTTTTGGTTGTAGATTTTTGGTATTTTTTCCATTTCGACGCTTATAACTTTTAAACTACTCACTTGACGGGATTTTCGTTCGAGGAGCGTAGGTACAGAAATGAATGGACTTTCCAAAAACGTGGTCGGTTTTTCAGTACGTGCGGGGGGGACTGACCAGTGGCGTACCAAATTCAAAAATGCGGTTTTTTAGGTACCCAAATTTACGACGTCTTTACCGTAACTCCGGGGCTATATGGGCTATAGGGCTCTCCACGTGTAGATTTCCTCATATATGTAAATGATAAATTTTGAAGTCTGGTTTCGATAACTTAAATAGGAAAATCTACAAAAAATCGCAAAGTTGGGACGGTTTTTTGAAAAAAATTTTGTAATGGTCAACTTCTGGGCCTTCGGAACCCCGTTAGTTAGACGACTGGCCCAATAGCGATGGTACCAGGGTAAAGGGAATATCCTTGGCTACTTTTAATGCTATCTCGCCAAAGGCGTCACGTTATACAGAGTGGTCAAAAAAATGTTCAAAGACAATTAAGGAAAAATGTCCAAAATTTGAAGGCAGTTTTTTGCGATTATTACGAAAACTATGAAATGGTCCAGCTTCGGTGGTATATGGGCAACTAGAAGACGTGGAGAGAAAAAAAATCAGTTATTAGTTTTGGTTTAGCTCTTATACCGGGTGAGCTACAAACGTTTTTCTGTGCCGCATTTTTTGTCAATTTTGGTGTACTTTTCTCACATTTCACCCTGTAGATTCCACACTTTTGCAGCAAAAAATCTGAAATAATTCAGGGAGATAGTACACATATGGACCCTTGATCGTGCCGAAATCAAAAGCCTAGCGTTGAGTTTAAAATTTTGACGAATTTTTAAACTTTAAATTCCAAATTGCCACTTTGAGGTATATTTGTCCGGAGACCGCGCATTTAATCGAATGGTTTTCTATCCCAGGGGATACCTTGGAATGTTTTCTTTTTGGGACTTAGGAACCACTTTTAGCTGGCACGTCGCGAAATGGTCTTAATTGAATTTCGAAACGAACGATGCAAATATTTTCCACTTTTAGCCGAAAATCCCGAATGGTTCCGATTCGCCAGCCACTAACTAGTAATCGGAAGCATTCGGCGGCCGCGCCCTTCTGCAACTGACAGCTGAGATTTCCGAAATGTAAACATTAACTTTAAAGCCTCAGACTAAGGAAAATCGGCCTAAAAGCGTGGAAAACTGTCTGGCCGGGGAAAATTTGAACATTTCTAGAAAGATTATTGGCAAAATGCCCAGTCCTCGAGGTCGTTTTCACAAAGACTGGTCGATTTGAAAATTTCGTGTCGGGATTCATTTTTGGCTGATGACGTCCAAGCCAGACCACGCGGTTTTCGCCCAGACAGTGGCGGTTACAAATTCGGGCAAAAATGTATTTTTTCGATTTTTCGGCAGACATGGGCGTAGTTATATATTTTTTTGCCATATCTTCCGTTTTCCCATAAGAAATACATTGTGCAATGCTTTTTAAATGGGACAATATTGATTTCGTCATAAATAAAAGATGGAGGCGAAAAAAAAATGGCCGCCGTAGACAGGGTAATTAAAAAATGGGGATATCTCTGAAACGAATAAAGTTAGAGAGCTGAAATTTGGTACCATGGTTCTTTAGGGAATGGATTGCAAGTTGCCATGGATCGAAACCTTATTTATGGTACCAAACACATGGGTACCATTAACGAAATTTTGCATATAAGTTTTCACGCTTTTGCACGTGTATTTCCTATAAGAAAAACGTTGGGCAATGCGTATTATATGGGTGGAAAGTAGATTACGTCATATTTGGGGTACCCGTTGATGGTGCATGGTTCAAATATGGATGGTAGGTACCTATGGGGGTATGATAAATTGTGATATAGCTGACTCAGCTATCATAGCTACAATAGCTGAGTAACGTTACTATTTAAAGAACTGTTAATGATACATGGTTCAACTTTGGATGCTGGGTGACCATGGGAGTACCATGAATGGTACTATAGCTGACATAGCTATGTAGCTGACCATAGCTAGGTTATGGCTGTTTTATGAACCGATGATGATATCAAGTTGAAAATCGAATGGTAGGTTTCCCTTATGTGAAATTCGCTAAAAATTACATTTCTAAAAATCCAAGATGGCCGCCTGAAAAGTTTTGGATTTAAGCCGATGTCTCTGGAACGGTTTGAGCTAGAAAGCTGAAATTTGGTATGTGGCTACTTTATGGGACGGGCTAGAGGTCCCATAAAGTAGCCACATAACAAAGAGGGTATTGACACTTTTTTGCTTCAACTTATTCACTGTTGCTAAAGGGCGCTGAAACCAAATATATCCGACGTTTCGACTTTTTGCTTACTATAAGCCATCATCAGGGTATTCTCTTTTATTACAAATGTTGTTTTATAAATGTGCCACGCCCAAACAATTAGTTTTTTGTATATGACTGACAAAATAGCTTTAACGTTGGCCATCCGACTGGTATTAACTCTTCGATATTATCGTTTCTAGGTTCCGAGATTTAAATGATTAAATTTCTCATTGATAGAGGTAGAGTGACATTTACCATTTTATAGCAAAGCCATTTATGGCAATAGACCAACAGGGTCTCAATTAGGTGTGAGTCGTCTCAAATACTGCTCAAAACGTTAATTTCTATTTTGCTCAGTTTAATAACAGTCTCATAGAAAGTGAAAAACTATTAAAATTTTGTAAAAATTACCTAATATTTTTATTTGATCGAACATTACGTCAACTAAATTGAAAACCTTGAACAACAAATTAAGCAGGTATTTTGTGGTCGAGAATGCTCTATTCATCGGTGTCAATAGCATCGTAATACCATGTTTAGCTTTTGAATTATAGAGATATATGTATTAAAATGTCGATAAAAAGTGGAAAAATTACGTTTTTGGCGCCATTTTGAAGAGGAAGGAAACTACTGAAAATTTCAAAATTGTACATTTTTTACATATTTTTGTCTTCTCTTTCATTTAAGACTATTTTTGATAAAATCTATGACAATCGATTTTGGCCGAAAATTTTTACGACCTACCCCCTTTGAAAATTTTGAAATTTTTACATTTTTCTGTTTATCTTGGAAACGGTAAGGTTTTTCGATATGCAGGTTAATATGATGTATGAAGAGGTCGTTAAGGGCTATCAGATGCAAGTATCAGAAAGAAGCTAGCTTTCACGGTTTTTGAGAAAATTAAAAAAAAGTGTAAAATTTTTACCTTATTTTTGAGCCACCCGTGCTCAGTTACTGTTCTAGTCAGAGCTTCAAAAATGGGCTCTGCGTGTAGCTCTATTCTTCTACTTCCTTAGCTGTTCTTATACATTTTTTGATAAATCTTCATCGAAACGAGATATTAGCTGTTAAAAGCAGCAATGCACGATTTTTATCTCAAAATTGAGTTTTTTGGGCCGGTTTGAGAGCCATATGGTTAACGTAGAATTTTCTATATGTGTCATTTAAATCTATAGTAATCGATTTTATTTATTACTTCGAGTCGTTTTATAATGAATAGGACGTTGATTTCTGTTTTAGATAATACAGGGTGGCTCAAAAAATGATGCAGGAAGCTAATATATGCTAATAATGCAGAAAAGGTCCATAAGCAGTGTGTATTTTACATAGAAAGGATGGATTATTAAAGTTGATATATATGAGTATTTACTGCGAAATAATTCCTTCGCCATTTTATCCACAAATTGTTAAAAAACACTAAAGTTATTCTACTTTTTTGGCTCCTCTTATAGCTTTTGGGCTATAGCTGAAATTCACGATTCACGATTTTTATGTAAAAATTTAGGTTTTTGGGCCAGTTGGGGAGAGTCATATGCTTAATATAGAGATATCGACTTTTCCCATATAAATCAATAGTAATCGACTTTATTCGTAGGTTCTAGTAGTCGTATGATAAATAGGGCATATATTTACGTTTTGGATAATATAGAGTGTCCCAAAAAAATTGTTGGAAGAATTTTAGGATTTTTTCATGTAAATTGATATCTGTTAATTTATTGCGTAAGTTCCAGACGTTTTATGATAAATAGAGCGTTGATTTCTGTTTTAAATAGTATACTGTGTCCCAAATAATGCTGCAACATTTAACTTTAGTTTTTTTTTCTTTAACAATATTTTTTTTTAGGTTTTATTCCCTTATTAAAAATAGTGCCTTCCCACAGCGTTCGGATTTCCTAAACTATGGGCGCCCCGCGCGCGTGGTCAAACGAAAAAAAAAAAAAAATGTCGCCTCTCAAGTAAAAAGCACACCATAAACAAACCAACTCAAGATTTTTTCTGACCAACTTGTTTAGTGTCAGACCCTTATAACTTTTAGACTATTAATTTGACGGGATTTTGCTGCGATGGGCGTACAGAAATGAATGGGTTTTCCAAAAATGTGGTCGGTTTGGTGGTATGTGATGAGGGGGGGGGGGGGGGTACCAAAATCACAAATGAGGTTTGTTTTCGGTACACAAATTTGTCGCGTTATTACCGTCACTCCGGAGCCATGCGGGGAATAGGGCTCCCCAAAAATAGAATTCCTCATATGTGTAGATGATATATTTTGCAAATAGCAAATAGCAAAATCTAGAAAAATTCTCAAAATTGGGACGTTTTTTATTTGAGGATTATTTACAGGGATCAGGTATTATACATCAAAAAACAAATCCTTATACAACACAACAGAACGGCTTTGCAGAGAAGTTCAATCGTACTTTAGTCGAAAAAGCAAGATATCTTCTGATTTGACGCTAACTTACAAAAGAAATTCTGGGCAGAAGCAGTAAGTACAGCGAGCTACTTAAGGAACAGCTCTGTTGCTAGTGGCTTGAACAACAAAACTCCCATAAGAGTTGTGGAATGGTGCAAAGCCTGACTTATCTGAATTAAAACTTTTTGGTAGTGCTGTGCTGAGGCAGGTGCCTAAAGAAAAAGGACACACATTCGATAAAAAGGCCACAAATATGTGTTGGTTATTCTGATGTTACTAAAGGATACCCTAGGTATAGGAACCCAGTGTTTCTGAGAATGTTTCCTTTTACGTGACACTTACGGTTTGTTATTTTTCGAATTTTTTTTAAATAAATTTTTTTTATGTTAAATCAAGTTATTCAAAATTACGGAGTAATTTACACCAAATTCTTCTGTGTCAAATGTTCAAGTTTTCCACGACGCGACGATGGTAATCTTCTACCTTAGGCAAATTTATAATTAAAATTCCTTTTTTTCAGAACAAAATCAGCTATATAAGTCAAGAGAGTTTATTCTAAATTACAGTGCAGTAATAGGGAAATTCCTGAAACAATTTGAGACTCTTAAAATATACAAGTGGTTGCAAAAATTTGTTTTAACTTAAAACATTGTAGTGTCCTATCTTCCACAAATGTTCAATGGAAATTTCGTTATCTCATTACACAATCAGCAAGAGTGTAGAAATAGGTAAGGTCCTAAAAAAATTTGAGACCCTTAAAAAATACCAGTAATTGCAAAAACTTTTTCTTTAATTTGAAAATTGTGCTCTTCTATCTTCCGCAAACTTTCAATAAAAACTTTGTTGTTTCTCAATAGAATCAGCTACACAAATTAATTGAGTATATGCCGAGTTACAGTGTAGTAATAAGTAAGTTTCTGAAATACATTGAGACTTTTAAAAAAAGTCAAAGGTTGCAAAAACGGTTTTTTACTAGAAAATTATAGTCTTGTATCTTTCGTAAATTTTTAATAAAAATTTTACTATTTCACTACAGAATCAGCTACATAAGTTTAGTGTGTTTATGCGAAATTACTATGTAGCTATAAGTAAGTATCTAAAAAAAATTAAAACTCTTAAAAAATACCAGCGGTTGCAAAACTTTTTTTTACTATAAAATTTTAGTCTCCCATCTATTGCTAATTTTCAAAAAAATTGCGTTATTTTACAACAGAATCAGCTACATATGTTAAGTAACTTTATGGAGAATTACACGTGTAGTTATAGATACATTCCTAAAAAAAAGTGAGATTCTAAAAAAATTCCAGTGGTCGCAAAATTTTTTTTTACTAGAAAATTTTAGTCCCTATCTTTTGCTTATTTTCAAATAAAATTGCGTTACTTTACAATAACAGAATCAACTACATACCATAAATGAGTTTATGGCAAACTACTGTCTAGTTATAGATAAATCCGTGAAGAAAACTAAGACCCTAAAAAATGCCAGTGGTTGCAAAACTTTTTTTTTACTAGAAAATTTTAGTGTCGTATTTTTGCCAATTTTCAATTAAAATTGCGTTACTTTACAACAGAATCAGATACATAAATTAAGTGAGTTTATCGCGAATTACACGTGTAGTCATAGATCCATTCCTGAAGAAATCTGAGATTCTAAAAAAATGCCAGTGGTTGCAAACCTTTTTTTACTAGAAAATTTTTTACTAGTCTCCTTTTCTTTGCGAATTTTCAATAAAAATTGTTTTACTTTACAATCGAATCAATTACATATGTTAAGTGAGTTTATGGCGAATTACACGTGTAGTTAGATAAACTACTGAAAAAAGTGAGACTCTAAAAACCTATTTTTTTGCGAATTTTCAATAAAAATTGTGTTATTTCACGTTATACGTTAAGTGAGTTTATGGCGAATTACAGTGTAGTAATAAGTAAGTTTCTGAAATACATTGAGACTTTTAAAAAAAGTCAAAGGCTGCAAAAACTGTTTTTTACTAGAAAATTATAATCTTTCGTAAATTTTTAATAAAAATTTTATTATTTTACTACAGAATCAACTACATAAGTTTAGTGTGTTTATGCGAAATTACTATGTAGCTATAGGTAAGTATCTAAAAAAAATTGAAACTCTTAAAAAATACCAGCGGTTGCAAAACTTTTTTTTTTATTATAAAATTTTAGTCTCCCATCTTTTGCTAATTTTAAAAAAAATTGCGTTATTTTACAACAGAATCAGCTACATATGTTAAGTAAGTTTATGGGGAATTACACGTGTAGTTATAGATAAATTCCTAAAAAAAAGTGAGATTCTAAAAAAATGCCAGTGGTCGCAAAATTTTTTTTTACTAGATAATTTTAGTCCCTATCTTTTGCTTATTTTCAAATAAAATTGCGTTACTCTACAATAACAGAATCAACTACATATCTTAAATGAGTTTATGGCAAACTACTGTCTAGTTATAGATAAATCCGTGAAGAAAACTAATACCTTAAAAAATGCCAGTGGTTGCAAACCTTTTTTTACTAGAAATTTCTTTACTAGTCTCCCCTTTTTTGCGAATTTTCAATAAAAATCGTGTTAGTTTGCAATCGAATCAATTACATATGTTAAGTGAGTTTATGGCGAATTACACGTGTAGTTAGATAAATTACTGCAATGATTTATGTAGCTGGAAAAAATGTAACACAAATGCAACAAATTGTTAACGATGATCTAGGTCGAATATTCCAGTGGCTTTGCCAAAATAAATTGAGCTTGAACACCTCAAAATCAAGATTTTGCTTGTTTGGGAAAAAATTCAAGTTGAGAGACATTAATCTGGCTGATTTAAGCATCATAATTAATAAGGAGAAAATTATTCATCAAGAACAAATCAAATATTTGGGTGTTATATTTGACACAAATTTAAATTTCTATGCTCACGTGGATTATATAACTAGAAAGTTTGCTAAAAAGGTAGGTTTTATTGCTAGAGTAGGAAAGAAACTGTCACTAAGTACAAAAATGTTGCTGTATAACAGCATAGCGGCTCCTCATTTGAATTTTTGTGCTACACTTCTTTATAATCTACCTAATTTTAAGATTGAACAATTACAACTTGTGCAAAATAGAGCAATGAGAACCATTTTAAAATGTAACAGATATACCCCTATTGAAACTATGCTTAGTGTTTTAAATATGTTGTCAGTCAAACGAAAAGTTATGTTTAGTGTTTATATGTTTATATTCAAAATTAAAAATAACTTCTTGCCGCCGTATATATGTAATAGAGTTAAGTTTTTTAAGGACGTACATGGATATTGCACTAGAAACTCGAATGATTTCATTTTGTTATCAAAGTGCAATAGCACTCAAAGATTAAATTCAGTTTTGTATAAGGGATTGCTAGATTTTAATATGTTGCCAAAAAATATAAAAGACTGCAAAAATTTCGAAGTTTTTAAAAATCTTGTGTGGGCTTATGTAATGTCTTGTTGAAGATGTTTTGTTTAGTTTTAGTGTTTAAATAATATGTACAGAAATGTTTCAACGCTTGTTATTAATACTAAGTTTCTTTGTATAGCGATA
This sequence comes from Taphrorychus bicolor, assembly GCA_951812265.1. Lineage (NCBI taxonomy): Eukaryota > Metazoa > Arthropoda > Insecta > Coleoptera > Curculionidae > Taphrorychus > Taphrorychus bicolor. The sequence goes on from OX638304.1 coordinate 38,360,324, forward strand.
TGCTAAATAAACCAATATTATTATTATTATTATAATAACCTGATATACTGAAAAAACTGAGACTCTAAAAACTTATTTTTTTGCGAATTTTCAATAAAAATTGTGTTATTTCACGTTATACGTTAAGTGAGTTTATGGCGAATTACAGTTTAGTTATAGATAAATTCCTGAAGAAAACTGAGACTCTAAAAAAAATGCCAGTGGTTGCAAAACTTTTTTTTTACTAGAAAATTTTAATCCCTATCTTTTGCTTATTTTCAAATAAAATTGCGTTACTTTACAATAACAGAATCAACTACATACCTTAAATGAGTTTATGGCAAACTACTGTCTAGTTATAGATAAATCCGTGAAGAAAACTAAGACCCTAAAAAAAGCCAGTGGTTGCAAAACTTTTTTTTTACTAGAAAATTTTAGTGTCGTATATTTTGCCAATTTTCAATTAAAATTGCGTTACTTTACAACAGAATCAGATACATAAATTAAGTGAGTTTATGGCGAAGTACACGTGTACGTGTAGTCATAGATCCATTCCTGAAGAAATCTGAGATTCTAAAAAAAATGCCAGTGGTTGCAAACCTTTTTTTACTAGAACATTTTTTTACTAATCTCCCTTTTTTTGCGAATTTTCAATAAAAATCGTGTTATTTTACAATCGAATCAATTACATATGTTAAGTGAGTTTATGGCGAATTACACGTGTAGTTAGATAAATTACTGAAAAAACTGAGACTCTAAAAACCTATTTTTTTGCGAATTTTCAATAAAAATTGTGTTATTTCACGTTATACGTTAAGTGAGTTTATGGCGAATTACAGTTTAGTTATAGATAAATTCCTGAAGAAAACTGAGACTTTAAAAAAAATGCCAGTGGTTGCAAAACTTTTTTTTTACTAGAAAATTTTAGTCCCTATCTTTTGCTTATTTTCAAATAAAATTGCGTTACTTTACAATAACAGAATCAACTACATACCTTAAATGGGTTTATGGCAAACTACTGTCTAGTTATAGATAAATCCGTGAAGAAAACTAAGACCCTAAAAAATGCCAGTGGTTGCAAAACTTTTTTTTTACTAGAAAATTTTAGTGTCGTATATTTTGCCAATTTTCAATTAAAATTTAAACTCTTAAAAAATACCAGCGGTTGCAAAACTTTTTTTTAACTATAAAATTTTAGTCTCCCATCTTTTGCTAATTTTCAAAAAAATTGCGTTATTTTACAACAGAATCAGCTACATATGTTAAGTGAGTTTATGGAGAATTACACGTGTAGTTATAGATACATTCCTAAAAAAAAGTGAGATTCTAAAAAAATGCCAGTGGTCGCAAAATTTTTTTTTACTAGAAAATTTTAGTCCCTATCTTTTGCTTATTTTCAAATAAAATTGCGTTACTTTACAATAACAGAATCAACTACATACCTTAAATGAGTTTATGGCAAACTACTGTCTAGTTATAGATAAATCCGTGAAGAAAACTAAGACCCTAAAAAATGCCAGTAATTGTAAAACTTTTTTTTTACTAGAAAATTTTAGTGTCGTATATTTTGCCAATTTTCAATTAAAATTGCGTTACTTTACAACAGAATCAGATACATAAATTAAGTGAGTTTATGGCGAATTACACGTGTAGTCATAGATCCATTCCTGAAGAAATCTGAGATTCTAAAAAAATGCCAGTGGTTGCAAACCTTTTTTTACTAGTCTCCCTTTTTTTGCGAATTTTCAATAAAAATCGTGTTACTTTACAATCGAATCAATTACATATGTTAAGTGAGTTTATGGCGAATTACACGTGTAGTTAGATAAATTACTGAAAAAACTGAGACTCTAAAAACCTATTTTTTTGCGAATTTCAATAAAAATTGTGTTATTTCACGTTATACGTTAAGTGAGTTTATGGCGAATTACAGTTTAGTAATAAGTAAGTTTCTGAAATACATTGAGACTTTTAAAAAAAGCCAAAGGCTGCAAAAACTGTTTTTTACTAGAAAATTATAATCTTTCGTAAATTTTTAATAAAAATTTTATTATTTCACTACAGAATCAGCTACATAAGTTTAGTGTGTTTATGCGAAATTACTATGTAGCTATAGGTAAGTATCTAAAAAAAATTGAAACTCTTAAAAAATACCAGCGGTTGCAAAACTTTTTTTTACTATAAAATTTTAGTCTCCCATCTATTGCTAATTTTCAAAAAAATTGCGTTGTTTTACAACAGAATCAGCTACATATGTTAAGTGAGTTTATGGAGAATTACACGTGTAGTTATAGATAAATTCCTAAAAAAAAGTGAGATTCTAAAAAAATGCCAGTGGTCGCAAAATTTTTTTTTACTAGAAAATTTTAGTCCCTATCTTTTGCTTTTTTTCAAATAAAATTGCGTTACTTTACAATAACAGAATCAACTACATACCTTAAATGAGTTTATGGCAAACTACTGTCTAGTTATAGATAAATCCGTGAAAAAACTAAGACCCTAAAAAATGCCAGTGGTTGCAAAACTTTCTTTTTACTAGAAAATTTTAGTGTCGTATATTTTGCCAATTTTCAATTAAAATTGCGTTACTTTACAACAGAATCAGATACATAAATTAAGTGAGTTTATGGCGAATTACACGTGTAGTCATAGATCCATTCCTGAAGAAATCTGAGATTCTAAAAAAATGCCAGTGGTCGCAAACGCAAATACACGTGTAGTCATAGATAAATTTCTGAAGAAAACTGAGACACTAAAAAAATTCCAGTGGTTTCAAAAGTTTTTCTTACCAGAAAATTTTAGACTCCTATCTCTTGCGAATTTTCAATAAAAATTACGTTATTTTACAACAGAAACAGCTACGTACGTTAAGTTAGTTTATGGCGAATTACAGTGTAGTTATAGATAAATTTCTGAATAAAACTAAGACACTAAAAAAATTCCAGTGGTGGCTTAAGTTTTTTCTTACCAGAATATCTTGGTCTCCTATCTCATGCGAAATTTCAATAAAAATTACGTTATTTTACAACGGAATCAACTATATACGTTAAGTGAGTTTATGGTGAATTACACGTGTAGTTATAGATAAATTTACTGAAGAAAACTGAGCCTTTAAAAAAATACCAGTGATTGCAAAACTTTTTTTTACCAAAAATTTTAGTCTATCTCTTGCGGATTTTTAATAAAATTCTTATTTTACAACAGAATCAGCTACATACGTTATGTGAGTTTATGGCGAATTACACGTGTAGTTATAGATAAATTTACTGAAGAAAACTGAGACTCTAAAAAAATACCAGTGATTGCAAAACTTTTTTTTACCAAAAAATTTTAGTCTGTCTCTTGCGGATTTTCAATAAAATTCTTATTTTACAACACAATCAGCTATCTACGTTAAGTGAGTTTATGGCGAATTACACGTGAAGTTATAAATAAATTTCTGAAGAAAACTGAGACTTTAAAAAAATACCAGTAATTGCAAAACTTTTTTTACCAAAACATTTTAGTCTATCTCTTGCGAATTTTCAATAAAATTCTTATTCTACAACAGAATCAGCTACATACGTTAAGTGAGTTTATGGCGAATTACACGTGTAGTTATAGATAAATTTGTGAAGAAAATTAAGACCCTAAAAAATGCCAGTGGTTGCAAAACTTTTTTTTTACTAGAAAATTTTAGTGTCGTATTCTTGCCAATTTTCAATTAAAATTGCGTTACTTTACAACAGAATCAGATACATAACTTAAGTGAGTTTATGGTGAATTACACGTGTAGTCATAGATCCATTCCTGAAGAAATCTGAGATTCTAAAAAATGCCAGTGGTTGCAAACCTTTTTTTACTAGTCTCCTTTTTTTTGCGAATTTTTAATAAAAATTGTGTTACCTTACAATCGAATCAATTACATATGTTAAGTGAGTTTATGACGAAATACACGTGTAGTTGATAAATTACTGAAAAAACTGTGACTCTAAAAACCTATTTTTTTGCGAATTTTCAATAAAAATTGTGTTATTTCACGTTATACGTTAAGTGAGTTTATGACGAATTACAGTTTACTTATAGATAAATTTCTCAAGAAAACTGAGACTCTAAAAAAAATGCCAGTGGTTGCAAAACTTTTTTTTTACTAGAAAACTTTAGTCTCCTATCTTTTGCGAATTTTCAATAAAAATTACGTTATTTTACAACAAAATCAGCTACATACGTTAAGTGAATTTATGGCGAAATACACGTGTAGTCATAGATAACTTTTTCAATTATTTATTTAATATAAAATAATTATTATTATAGAATAATTATTATTATTATAGATAAATTTCTGAAGAAAACTGAGACACTAAAAAAATACCAGTGGTTTCCTTAAATACCCAGTAATTTCCTTAATGGCTTCCATCGTGAAGAGCGAAATAACATCGAAGCTAACGAGCATTTCTCCTGGAGAAAGACTCAAATAATGCAGTTTTTCGACGAAAAGAGATAAAGCTGTCAGTATTTTCTATTTTAGGTTGCAGCAGTTTTGTGAGGTGTTTTGCGGTTTCGTAGGTCGGGCTTCCTATGGTGCTCACGATGGGTCTCAGTAGCACATCCGGTTTGTGGATCTTTGGCAAACCGTACAGCCTTGGTGGCAAGGCTTCTGAATTTTTAAGCTTAGTCATTTCATCCGATGCCACGTTCTTGATTAAATTGTTGGTGGCTATTATGCCTTCCATATACGGTGTGTCCCAAATTCGAGGCTCTATATTGGGATCTCGGAAACTGTAATAGCTACAGCAAAGGTTAAATGGGGAATGTTTTGGGGAATCTAGTGCTGATTTCAGATTCGGCTTCAAATCAGATACCGAACACTTGGTTTCTGAGATATTGCAAAAAATATAAAAAGGGCGGATTTCGTTTTTTTCTTATAAATACGAAGTAGTTTATTTGACGAATGTCGAAGTATGACATTATTAGGACACTTTTTGAGACAATCAATATGGTGTGTGTCGAAACTCGCTATCGTCTTTTGTTTTTTCGGAACGCACTACAACTTTGTTTTTCTTATGGCGGCCATATTGGATTTTTTGATTTTCAGATCCAACAAAAAATTTTCATTACATTGATATGCCGCCAGTAAAAAAAATGGCATTGCGCCATTTGCATTTTTTATCAATAATCACTGTTATTCCATTAAAAGTAAAACTGAGTTTCCTCTGAAATGTTTTGCAAATGTTAATTTTATTCTGCTTTATTTCTGTGAAATAACATATCTATTAACAATTAAGTATACCAACAAAAGAATAACAAAATGGAGATATTTAATAAACTAGTTACTAATCTAATATAATTTTTAATGACTTAATTTTTAGCAATTCTCTCTCATATTGTCAGGTAGATTTTCAAAATGCCTACCATCTACCTCTTGATATTTCTGACAGTTTGAAAATACTTTTCGAATGACTCTAGCAAGGGTATTTCTGTTCACAGAGGCAAAAGTGTCCAAAACTCTCTCTCTCAGAATATTTACTTTGGGGAGAATCGAATTCGTAAATCTCATTTTTTACGTGTCCCCATAGGTAGAAATCTAAGGGCGTTAGATCAGGCGACCTAGCGGGCCATAGAATAGGACCGTGACTCGAAATAATTCTTTCTCCAAAGTTTTCTCGTAAAAAATGTCTAATTGCAATCGTATTGGTACCGGGCAGCCATCTTGTTGAAACCAATTTCTATTAAATTCATCTTGGGTTAAAACTTCTCGAAGAGAAGGCAAAATTTGATTTCTTAATAGATTTAAATATCTATATCTGTTTAAATTGTAGTCGTATAGAAACGGTCCTATGAGCTGATTATCTGAAATAAAAAATAACTTGTTAATTTAAATACACCCACAAATTGCATATTTTATTTTATTTTTTTTACGCTTTATATTTTTGATTGCTAAATCACTTGAACTATAGTAATTTTCGTATAAGACACCTACGGCAAAGGCATCATACATTATGATACTAGTGTTAAAAGAAGAAAATAAAATAAAAATAGCGGCTTAAAATAAAATATGAAGTATTTTGTCTGTGAGTGTATAAGGCCTAAAAGGGAAAAAGTAGTCAATTAAAATTATCAATGACTCCACACCATACATTAAATTCAAATCGGGTTTGAAATCGCTTTTTCTCGACTTCAAAGGGAGTTTCTATGGCCCAGTGGTGCCTGTTATGTTTATTAAACACCCCACAGTTAGTAAACCGACTTTCGTCAGACCACAACACGTTGTTCGAAAATTCTGAATTTGCAATACATTTATTTGTATACCATTCTGAAAAACGCATTCTTCTTGGAAAATCAGTTTCTATGAGCTCCTGAACAATCATAGGTTTGGAAGAATGTAACCTGTTTTCCTTTAGTACACGTCGTACACTGGATTTTGGTATGTTTATGTTACGCTTTATGGTTCTGACAGATGTTCTGGGATTTCTGTTGACAGCTTGTAAAATATTTCGGTCGCAGTTGTGATTTGCAATATTGTACTTTCCTCTAGGTTGGTCAAATGCTCCACAAGTAATAAAATCCATAACAATTCTTCGAAAATATGTTTTATGGGGCTGTCGTCGTTGTGGGTGTATCTCCAAATATCTAGCTGCTGCAGCATCGGAATTTCTGTGTAACTGCAAATACAGCGTTAACATTTCAAACTTTTCTTCATTGGAATAAGCCATTATGTATTTTGAAGCCTTAAAGGAAGTTCTCTTAAGAAATCTAACTGACAATCTAAGAGGAATAGAATTTAAAACGATTTTGTTAAATGTAGTATACAGTACCTATAATTGTTTAAACAAAAATGCAAATGACGCGATGTCACTTTACGTCAAAGTCATGGCCAACTGTTTAAATTTAAAAAAAGTACTTTTTTTATCGTAACTTCCGAGTTTCATATACTTGCGGTATACCAATCTAAAGAAAATTTTTTGCTGGATCTGAAAATCGAAAAATGGAATATGGCCGCCATAAGAAAAACCAAAGTTATAGTGCGTTCCGAAAAAACAAAAGATGATAGCGAGTTTTGATATACGCCGTATTGATTGTCTCAAAAAAGTGTCCTTATAATGTCATATTTCGACAGTCGTCAAATAAACCACTTCGTATTTATAAGAAAAAAACGAAATCCGAAATTTTTATGTTTTTTGAAATATCTCAGAAACCAAGTGATTCCCCAAAACATTCCCCATTTAACCTTTGCTGTAGCCATTACAGCTTCCGAGATCCCAATGTAGAGCCTCGAATTTGGGACACACTGTATATGCTGGATGGTATTATGGCAAAATTTTCTCCATTGTTCAGAACCCTCAGCTCATCTGTTGACAGTTCTTTATCGGTCAAATTGACTTCAACCTTGCGTTGACTCGATCTTCAGATGTGAGGTTTAATGTATCCGGCGAATTGTTGGTGGCACCTAGTTGCGTCAAATTTCTTCAGTTGACGGTTCGTTGCCACGGCTTGAGCTGCAATTTTCCGTTTATGTATCAAACGATCCACTTTTCCCATTAGTCGCTCCAATGCAAGCTGTTAGTTAGTTCTAAATTGACAAATAAAAGTTTTTTTATCCGTAAAATCCTTTCCCAGAGGAAAGATTGTTAAGTCCTGTTGTAAATCCTGCTCGCTTCACTAGATTTGAAGGTCTTTTTTATCCTCAGGAAGTTTGGGATGTTCTTGAAAAGAAATGGTGAACGCAGGAATTGTACTTTTTCCTTGCGGAGGTTGTCCAGTTCTCGAATCAGTCTTGATATTCCCTCCCCGTCTGCCGCAGCAGTAGACGAAACGTCAGGAAGAAATTCCATTGGACCCCGGCTTCAAAGCCCAGAAAACCCTTTAGATTGTATAAAAAAGAGTGTTTCTAGGAAAGTTACTGGTAAAAACACGTGGCAAATTGTCCGATAAGAGCAGCAAGGACCATCAAATAAACTACAACTTAATAGTAGAAATCAGCACTCTTCTGATGACAATTTTTTTCCATTTCTTGTTCTTCCAAATAGGCCATTATGTCACCGTCATAAAACGTAATAACAAACCGTTTATCGTAGTTGACCTAAAGGCTAAATTTCTATCTTATTTTTCACGATTTGGTTATTGCAGGACGATTGAACTGTTTACATAACACAAGGATTGCTAATTTAAGGCAAAAACATCTTTCCCAAGATGCATTATCCTCTAATTATCCTTTTGCGATAAGAGTCTACAAATTAGCTTATTAATCCTTTGACACCATTTATCACAAATTTAATGCAAACTTGACATAGCATTTTACGCTATAACAATTACATATTAATGTAAATATAAACAATGATAGCGAGGAATAGATAGATGGTCGTGGTGTCGTGTTTTTTTTTTGTTTTGATGTTGACAAAAATTCGATATCGCAGCTGGCGTTAAACGACCAATTTGTTAGAGTTTAAAATAGAATCTCTAAAATAGCAATAATTGGCATTAATAAAGGAACAAATTTAAGAATAATTATAAAGTATTTGATGCCTCTTACTACCTACGAGATACCGAAAACTGTCTTCACTTCTGAATTATATGGAAAAATGAGCGGAAAATGAGCACCAAATCACGGGTATTATTTTCACTTTTATCACTAGTAACCCTTTGAAGTTGGTACTCGTTTTCAGCTAACTCTTGCCAATTAAGACAGTAGTTGAGTTCGATTTTGCTACCTCAAATTTTCAAAAATTAACCGGAGATGCTTTTTTTACTCATGTGCAACAAAATTTTCCAACTATGAGGATGACGCATTCAATTTATACTACCTCTAACCGTTCTCAAGATATTTGGTCACTTTTTTAACGAAATTAACCCTATGAAGTTGGTACTCGTTTTCAGCTAACTTTTTCGAAGTAAGACAGTGACCGAGTCCTATTTTTGCTACCTTTAACCGGTCTCGAGATATTTGTTTCTTTCAAAGATCTGTGTGTCTTATATTTTAGGAGATATTTCCTTTCTCTGTTCTTAGTTTTGGTTTTCCCGAATATATTCCTCTCTACTTAACAGGAGCTTCATGACTTTCAGCGATTAAAATTTCAATTTGAGGAACTCTCTATCTATCCTTTGCTTGAATTATACTCCGCTCAAGTGTCTTAAGGAAGTCTTTGTCTAATTTCTCTTGGTCAATATGTAAAAAATTTTACGACATTTTTTTCCATTTTTGCGAAAACTACACCGAGGCAAGAACTTGGGTGTGAAAAGAAAACCCATTTGTTAGTTTTGGTCTGGTTATTATACCGGGCGAGCGACAAAATGTTTCACTTTTTTTGCCAATTTGGAGGTATTTATTTCACCTTGTAAATTGCACATTTACTGTTGAATTAATTCAGGGAGATAGCACACGATGTGGCCAAAAATCAAGTTTTTGCGGTTCTTCGAATAACTGCTTGACTCCTCCGGTGGCGCCACGGTCGCTTGTACTGCTCATCTGACAGCTGAAATATTCCGAAATATAAACATCAATTTTAAAGGCTCAGACTAAGGCAAATCGACTGAAAAGAGTGGAAAACTCCCTGGCAGGAAAAAATTTTGTCATTTTTAGGAAGGTCATGCACAAAATGCCTGGTCCTAGAGAAGGTTTTCGCAAAGACTGATCGGCTTAAAAATTCGTGTCGGGAGTCATGTCAAAAGCACGTTCCGACAGCTTTAGAGCGCTCTGAGAGTATTTCCATCCTTTGTTTTGTCAATAAGAATGTAAGATGGCAATACACTCAGGTGGGTATAGAGCGGCCAACCAAAAAGCTGTTAGATCTTAGATCTTTTCTTGAATTGATGTAGATTGACAATTCGAATATAAGCTAAAAGTACCATCAAAATGGCCGCCATGACCAAAGTGATATCTTTAGAACAATTAAAGTTGGATGACGCAAATTTGGTATGCAGTTTGGCTACAAGTCGCGTTACGATATTTTAACAGTTTGTCCGCTATATGCCATCATCAGACTTTTACATGTTTGCCTCCCGAAGGAACGCCTTATAACGTTTTTTTAACTCTAGACCTCCTTGAGAGTATTGCCGTCCTTCGATTTTTATTGAGAAAACAAAGGCTGTGAATAGTGTCAAGACACTCTAGAGCGGGTACTCGAAAACGCTGATAGATAACATCATTTTTAGGTCAGTGCTAATAGTGCACGATTCTAATGTAGATCGTAGGTACCTAAGGGACTAACAATGCCCTACAATTAGAGCTTCACGAGACCACGAGACAAGTCTCGGTCTTGGTTTTCTTGGCCAAGTTCTGGACCGAGATCGAGACCGAGACTTTGTGACGTATTTTAAAAAAGGTAAAAGTTAGCAAAGTCACATACTATGCGAACGGCAGCTTTGGGTAGGTGGAGAGCTAGCTAAAATGACATAAAAAAGAGTTGAAGCCTAGTATAGTTATATAAGCTAGACCTGTTAATTGGGCGCCACTCAATTTAAGTTACAGGTTATAGCTATAATATTAAAATTGAGAAAATTATAATAGCAATTATTGATGTTCATATTGTTTAGGTGATCAAACCAAAGTAAAACCAACAGGAATTATTAAAATTAGGCACATTTATTTATTATGGTGTTAGCTCTTACCTAAGGTTAGTGCAGGTACACTTGGTTTTTAAATCTACCCCTACCGGTTGAAATACTTGGCCAGTTTGTAGGGCTTTCTTGCTAGTTGAGGTAGAGGATCAGTACATCATGTATGGTAATGCTGGACGGTTCAAAACCTAGGAGCCATCACCGTCACTAACGGCCTCATTATCGGCACACGTGCAGGATGGAACGTTGCACTTGTAGGATCCGAAAAAAAGGGAGGTATTGAGTTTTGTTACTCAAACATTGGACTACTCATTGGACTATTCATTGGAATTAATAATTGAACGAAGAAAAGGTTAGATAAGTTTAAATTACATAAAGGAATTCTTACCCCAAAATAAGAGAACTTTACAATAGCCACATGGCTAGGCTGTAGCCGTTTAGGGACAGGCTGACGTCCGATGTGCCCTGGACAGTGGTCAAGATGGAAAAGGGACTATCAAACGTTTTTACCTTTACCACCTGGGCTCTGAATGGGTCAAAAAAACGGAAATTATAATGTCAAAAGGGGGAAATAAAAAGATGGAGAAAATGAACCGCGAAATATGAAAACTTGCCATTGTTGCTAAATAAAAGATAAATTTAAGGAAAGTATTAGAAGAGCACATGAAGAAAATAAGGAAATCTAAGTAAAAATATTGGTGAAATTTGGCAATGCTGCACAGATAGCAAAATAATTAATCAACCCATTGACACATGTCAATGTCCGAAAGAAGTCAACTTTCAAAGGATTTCTAATCATGGAACTCGAAGTAGAAGGATCGCATAGAAACGATAATCAAAGTGAACAAACATGGCGGCCAAGGTAGTAATATTTCTTCGGAAATAAAATGGTATTTTACAGTTATTTATGAAAGTCTGAAAGGGAAGCCAGTAGGTTTTCTTTGTGAAAAAGAAAACGCTACACTGCCTCTCTCCGAAAGAAAAAAAGGTTGACGTCAGTTGACCTTTTTTAAAAAAATTAAAAAAACTGGCCAAGGTTAATAAGGCTTAATTAAGTAATTATTAAAAAAAATTAGAATTATTCTACATTACAATCATAAAAATACACTTAAAATTAACTTACAATACTGGACCAAAATCCTTGTGGTACTTAGATTTGCTTACATAATAAAGCACTTTCTACAAATGGGCAAATAAATAGGTATTTAATACTTATAGATAAGTTTCACTAATTAAATAAAAATCAAATCAAAACTGCAAATGTAAACCCATATAACTAGATACAGTATACAACAGTGTGATTAGGTAATGTGATTAAATAACAATTGATAACTTTCGCGTATCAAATGTCTGAAACAGAAGTCATATTAAGTAGTTGTCTTTATCTTTAGGTCAAAATTGAGAAAAAGGTCAAAGTCAGTAGGTACTCGATGCTATAATCACATTAGCCAAAATTAAAATTCAAAATTTCTATAAATAAATACCCACTCTAAAAGCTTTTAGAAGTTAAAAAAAACTATTCTAAAGAATAGTCTAAAGTCAATGAAGAATATTCATTTAAAAGGTATATATGTTGGTAATTGTCCCACTAACAAAAGTCTTGAACTGAGCGACTCAAGTTCAAAATTTTGTCACAGACTCAAAGATACAATATAACAATTGTTTTACCAACATATAAGTCACAAGAGAAACAAATCTCGGAAAACCAGATTAATCGTTGTTTCAGGTGCACTCTGAAATCAACATATAAATTTCACTGCTTATCATGGCAAGAAATTAAAAGGCAAAAATTGAGTAGTATGCCATAAGCACCACTACTAAACTGTCCTCAATATCAGACAACAATGATTAGTTGAAAATAATACAACTAATCGAGGTAAGAGATACTCATTAATATAAGTACCAAAAGAGAAAAATATACTTAACAAAGGTAGGGTACAAAAGGTAAGTTAACCATTAAGGTTGAGGTATTTATTTAAGGTAAGGTTACCAACCAAGGTAACAGGTAATAAGAGGTAAGAGGTAATATAGAGGTAAGATAAGATAAATAAAGGAAACATGAAGGTTTATGTTTCACTAGCACTGTCCACCTTGTCACCTAAATCTTCAGAAGAACCAAGATATTTGTTTTAAACCTTTGATGGTCATCCAAGTTCTTTAAAAGATAAACTACAGGCGACAATTTCTTGTGAACAATAGAGAGGGTAAATTTAGGAGCTAACTTGGAAGAGAATTTATTCACTGCATTTGACAAAACTTTATTACGTCTCCAAACTTTATCTCCTACATTAAATCTGATATCCCTCTTGCGGAGATTATAAGAACGCACGTTCTTATCATAGGCTGATTTCAGTTTTTCACGTACTTCCTTGAATAAATCTCTAAATTCCACAAATCCTTCAGCATATGTCCCTCTATCACCAGGAATAATTTCAAAATCAGTATCATGCTTCTCTTAATAATAGTCACCACACAAAGGAACATATCGACCAAAATTTAAATATGAGGGTGTAAAACCTGTAACATCATGAACAGCAGTATTCAAAGCCTGCCTAATTTGAGGAACATATAAATCCTGATTATTATGATGATTTATACAGTGAGGACCAAAAGTCCCGCATAAATTCAATAAAAATTTAAGGAAATTTTTTTTATCAAAATGCTCGAACACGTCTATTGTTGTTCTTAGTTGTGCATTTTTTGACGTGACAGACATGTATACAGGGTCATCCATGTAGAAGATAAATGTAATTTTTTAATTTTTTCTTATGGAACCCCCTGTATATAAAAAGTTTTTTAAATTCTTTTGGAGTTTCTAAACATATTTCGTATTACATACACTGTCCCTATACGCAACAGGTAATGAGAAATTTACGGTAATAATACCTACATGAAAATAACGAGTTAATTTATTAACAATTGAAAAAAATTACGATATTAACTACTGACTCTAATGAATTAAATGCTCGAACTGTTTCCCGTTAACTTCTTGACAGTGGGCAAGCCGTAATTCAAATTCGTCTAGCACGTTTCTTATCATTTCAGCGGGTATTTGTTGAGTTACGTGCGTAATTTTCGTTTTTAACTCTTCTATACTGTCGGGCTTATTTAGGTACACTTTATGTTTTAGATAACCCCATAAGAAAAAGTCCATTGGAGTGAGATCAGGTGACCTTGCAGGCCACTCTAAATGTCCCCTTCGTCCAATCCATCGACCCGGAAACACTTCGTTTAAATATTGTCGCACCTCCCTGCTAAAGTGTGGTGGCGCGCCATCTTGTTGAAACCAAATTGATTCATCTGGAATATTCGGGTTATTTGCATTTGGAAACATAATACAAAGGTCAGGAATTAGTTCATTTCTTAAAAATTGCAAATAACGGTGGCCTGTTAGAGTATCTTCAAGAAAATAAGGTCCTATGATTCTATCTCCGACAATACCGGCCCAAACATTGACAGACTGAGGATATTGGGTGTGAGATTCAATCGCCCAATTTGGATTCGTGGAGGACCAGTAGCGGTAGTTTTGTCTGTTCATCATACCGCTTAAACAGAATTTTGATTCATCAGAAAAAAATATTCTTCTAGAGAAAAAACGGTCATTGTTGGATCTGTTCATCAAAATTTCGCAAAATTCCAATCGACGATCTGGATCATCTTCGTTAAGTTCGTGGATTGATTTTATTTTGTACGGATGATATTTTTTTTTTTTTGAGGATTCTTCGAACAGATGATTTTCCGATTTCATTATCCAATGCTATTTCTTGAGTTGGTTTATGAGGATTTTCTTCAATGGATAAAAGAACGTTTAATGTCTTATTTTGGGAAATCGAGGGTCTACCAGATCTGGGAAGGTCTCTTACGTGTCCCACTTTTCTAAATTTCCTTTCAATTCTGCTCACGGTAGACTGCGATATTTGACTATCCGGATATTTGGTATTGAATATTTCACAAACTTCGCTTTGAGTTCTTCTTCGATTACCGCATCCAATCATACTTAAAATTTCTGTTCTTTGAGTTTCGCTTAATTTCGCCATTTTGCCGCACAACAGTAAACAAAATTAGAAACAGATGTTTGTCAAAATGTCACTTTTGAAAATTAAAAACTTAAAAGTCATAGGTCAATTAGGTAATTTGATTACCTACCTAGTATTTGTAGGTAATTAAATGAGTGCGCTTTGTGGTATTCAATCGCAAATTTCTCGTTAACTGTTGCGTTTAGGGTTATGGTATGTGATACAAAATATGTTTAGAAACTCCAAAAGAATTTAAAAAACTTTTTATATACAGGGGGGGGGGGGGTTCCATTAGAAAAAATTAAAAAGTGACATTTATCTACTACATGGATGACCCTGTATACATGTCTGTCATGTCAAAAAATGCACAATTAAGAAAAACAATTGACGTGTTCGAGCATTTTGATAAAAAAAATTTCCTTGAATTTTTATTGAATTTATGCGGGACTTTTGGTCCTCTCTGTATAACTTCGAATAGCAGTACCAATGGTTTTATTATTGCGCTCCACAAAGTTACATTGGGCTGCATACACAGGGCTGTAAGGTATCCTAACCTTCTATCGTTCACAAAGTCTCTTAAAATTTGCACTAATAAATTGAGGTCTATTATCACAGAAAATTAACTTGGGATATTCTAGAAAAACTCTATCTTCCAAAAGATTAATTATTTTGGGTGCATTACTATCTCTGAGTGGAAAAATAAGGGAATATTTAGTAAACCAGTCTTGAATAACCAGAAGCCATTTATTACCTTTCTTTGAACGAGGAAAAGGACCCATTAGGTCAATGGCAATACTCTCAAAAGGTCTTTCAACAGTTTTAGATTTTCCCATAAGACCCATTCTTCCTTGATTTGAATGTTTTTGTGCACCACATAGCAAGCATTTTCTCACAAAACGTAACACATCCATTCGCATCTGTGGCCAATAATAAAAATCTTGCAAACGAAATAAAGTTTTTCTAAACCCTAAATGAGAGCAAGTAGGAGGGCTATGAAATGAATCAATTACTGTCTGCCGTTGGTCTTTAGGTACTACTAATTTTCAATCATTGTCTATTCCATGTGGTAAGAATCTAGAAAACACTACCTTATAAATCTTTTCATCCACTACTTTCCACTGAGGATAATCCTCTGGATGTTCTAAAATCTTTGATTTCAAAGAGATATACCATTTATCAGATGTTTTAGAGTTTATATCCATAGTCAAAACTGATGCAGAAATTTTAGTAAAAGAAGGCCTATCTTCCTCATTGATCTCGTCCTCTAAAATAGGTACAGGAATTCGACTCAAGGCATCCGCTAAAACATTCTGAGATCACTTTCTATGAATTAAGTCAAAATTGTGTTGGCGAAGTTTGACAGCCCATCTGGCTAAACGACCAGCAGGATTTTTGAGATTATTCAACCAAAGAAGAGAATGGTGATCTGTATATGTAGGTGATATATTGATCAGTTCACAACGTTCTTCGACGTCCTCTGATTTCCAGCCTCCACTTGTCTCGGTCCTCCCATAGGTTTTCTTCTATGCCCCTTGATCTCATGTCCTTAGTTATTCCCTCTCTCCAACTCAATCTAGGTCTTCCCCTTTTTCTTCTTCCATCTGGCATCCACTCCAGGACCTGCTTCGGCAGTCTATCGTTTCCCATTCTCTGGACGTGCCCGTACCACCTCAGTTGTTTTTCTCTGATGTCGTCAGTAATTCGATGTTCAACTTTCATTATCTCACGAATTCTTTCATTCCTCACTCTGTCTAATCTACTCTTACCGGCCGCTCTTCTCCAATAATCCATTTCCATAGCCTCGAGTGAGCGGAGAGCCTTCTGTTTTAATGGCCATATTTCACTACCGTAGGATGCTATAGTTTTGACTATGGAATCGTACACTCTGTGCTTGTTGTTTTTTGAAATTGACCTATCCCATAGTATTCCATTCAGTTGCCTGATTGCTGTTCTTCCTAGGTTGTTTCGGTGTTTTATTTCTTCATCCATACTTCCGTCGTTTCTGATCTGTACTCCAAGATATTTGTATTTGCTGCATTTCTTTATAACTTGCTGTTCCAGTACCAAATCCTGTTGTTCTCCGCCAATACACATATACTCTGTCTTACTGATGTTTACTTCTAGCCCCCATTTGTCGTACTCCTCTATAAGTTTCCGTGTCATGTACTCTAGATCTTCGTATTCTTGGGCCAAGTCCACCTGATCGTCGGCAAAACACAGAGTGTAGAGAATTGTCTCACTTAATGGTATACCCATGCCCCGACACTTTCTCTTCCATATCCTGAGAACCTGTTCTAGATAGATTTTGAACAGAGAAGGTGAAAGACAGCAGCCCTGCTTCAGCCCCTTGCTCACGCAGAATCCAGTTGAAACCATTTTTCCTCTTTTTACTTGACTTTTATTGTCCTTGTATAAATCCTTGACCGCCTTGATGAGGGTTAAACTTATATTAGTTCTTTCAAGGGCTTCCCACAGTTTTTGTTGGGGTACGCTGTCATACGCTTTTTTGAGGTCTACGTAGAGTAGATGAATTTCCTGGTTTAGCGCTCTTTTCTTCTCTATTACTTGCGTAAGAGTGAACAGATGGTCGATTGTCGATCTACCGGCCCTAAAACCGGCCTGTTCTTCAGCTTCCATGTCAGAGAACTCCCCTTCGATCTTTTCCAACAAAAGTTTTCCGTATACTCTGGAAATACTACTCAGCACAGCGATACCTCGAAAGTTATCACAGATTTCCTTGTTACCCTTTTTATGGATTGTTGTTATGTAGGAGGATCTCCATTCCTCAGGGACGCTTTCTCCATTGAGACATTTTTCAAACAGGTCAGCAAGACATTCGAACAATTTGTCTGTACCATATTTGAGTAGTTCTGGGGGTATATTACCTGGGCCCGGGGACTTTCTATTTTTCAGTCCGCGGCATATCCTTTCGACTTGCTCTTTAATGACTCTTATAGGGGATCCAGTAGTTGTAAGGTGATCATTCTCATACGGTTGGTTGTACTCTGCCCTGTCTTCCGCCAAGAGTTCTCTGAAATGTTCGTCCCACTTCTGTAAAGAAATTGGTGAGACAATGTCTCTCTTCTTGTTCTGCCGAAAAGCTCTCAATGTTCAGCCCCTATATATGAATTGATTTTTTCACAGGTTCTTTCCCAGCTTTTGTTTTTCTTCGCTCCTATTGCTCTATGCACTTGTTTCTGTGCTGATCTATATTCCTTTCTGCAGTGTTCTGTTTTCGTACTGAGGTATATGTTATATTTTTTCTTTTTAGCTCTGATTATCTCCTCGATCTCTTCGTCCCACCAATACGGTTTCCTTCTGATGCTCCTCTCTTGTTCTCCCAAAGCCTCTAACGCTGCACCTGTTAAGCATTCTTTTATGTACTCATATTGTTGTTCCGTGGTCTCAAAATATTCTTGGGTGAGTTTGGCGTTTAATCTGGACTGGTATAGTTTTCTAACACTCTCTTGGTCGAAGCTCTCGAGGTTATATTTTTTGTTCTCCGTGATTTCCTGTTCATTGTCTTCGGTATAAGTTTTTTGGCTGCTTTGAATTCCGAAGGGGATAATTTTGGCTTTGACGAGGTAATGGTCGCTTCCACATGTTACCCCTCTGTAGGCTCGTACGTCTTGGATGACCATCCGTGTTTGCTGTCGTATGATCACATAATCTATGATTGATTTCAAATTTCTTGTATGTTGGACCCAGGTGAACTTGTGAATTGAGCGGTGTTGAAAGAATCCATTCAGTATTTTGAGGCTGTTATGTTCACAAATATCTATAAGTCTGCTTCCGTTGTCATTTACTGTGTCTTCTCCGAATTGACCTATTATTTTATCCTGCCGTTTTGAACCCGTTCTGGCATTGAAATCACCCAACAGAATGACTTCTCTGGAGGTTCCTATTTTTGATATTTCATACGAGAGTTGTTCGTAGAATTCATCCTTCTCTCTTACACTGGAATCGTCGTTAACGGCATATATTCCAACAATTGTGACCTTATTCCCCAGCAGAGTTAGGTTTAGTTTGATTATGCGTTGGCTTATTGCTTCCCAGGAATTAACGTATCTCCTCAGATCTTTTCGTACAAGTATGGACACTCCTTGCTGAGCCCTCTTATCCGTACCCACTCCAGAATAGAAATGATCATAAAATCCCAGATTATCCGATCCTTGGCCTTTCCTCTTAGTTTCCGTGAGCACCACTATATCCATGCTAGAGCTTTTCAATTCTTTAACAACATCATTCAGTTTGTGGGAAAGACCTTGAACATTCCATGTTCCGATATTCATTATCCTTTTTCGTAGCTTGAGTCGTCTTCGCATCATCCGTCCTGTCCGAGGCTTGTTGCTGGAATTTTTAACCTTTATGCCTTTTTCCGAGTACTGAGTGGTTGGCCCAATGCCTCAACCTCCAACCTGGAGGGTCAGGGTTTGATTTCAGAGTATCCTTCTCTTAGGCAGATTGCTGTCACTATAGCTGGAGAGTTCTGCCCACCCTGCTTGTTGGTCCGCGGGTGGTATTTTATTTCCCACCAACCCGCCCAACTGCTCAACAGATCGGTTAGGGCGTTCCCCTATCCGCCACCTGGGGACGCGCCCTCTAGGGGTTTCAAGCTCCCCCGAGGGATGGTGATCTGTAATGACAGTAAAGCGACAACAACCTTCAATATATGGTCTAAATTTGTCGTGTATGCAATAACCTTTTCTTCTCCTTGAAGAATCTGGGTTAAAGCACCTCCAATGCCATAATCAGAACTATCACACTGAGCATAAAAATGTTGAGAGAAATCAGGTTGAGCAAGTATGGGACTGGATACCAAAAGTTCTTTAATTTTAATGAAAGCAGCTTCAGCAAATTCATTCCATTCAATTGGCTGTTTCTTCTTTTGACCTTTCAGAAGATCATTTAATGGACTGACAAGAGATGAAAAATTCTGAATAAATCTTCTATACCAAGAACACATTCCTACAAAACGCTTGATCTCTGTTGTGGTCGTTGGTTTTGGATAATTAACCATCGCCTCAACCTTTTCTGGATCAGTAGACAAGGAGTTGTTTCCCACAATAAAACCCAAATACTTTAATGAAGTCTTAAAAAAGCAGCACTTTTCTAAATTAACTGTTAGGTTAGCATCCCTCAATTTATCTTTCACGGTATTTAAAAGGTCTAAATGATGTTCCAAGGTAGGACTACATACTAAAATATCGTCAAGATAAGTAAAAACATGTGGCTCAAATTCAGGACCGAAAATAGATTCTACTAAACGTTGTTGAGTTTGAGCTGAATTGCAAAGCCCAAATGGCATATCCGTAAACTGGAATTGACCACAGTTTCATTCCAATTATAGAAAAAGCAGTTTTTTCTTTTGATTGTTCATCTAACGGAATTTGCCAAAAGGCTTTTCGGAGATCAATTGAGGAAATGTACTTTGCACCTCTCAAGTTGCTCAAAATTCTATCAATGTGAGGCATTGGCCAAGAATCGTACTTAGTAACTGCATTTAAAGGCCTACCGTCATACACAAACCTATATTCGCCGTTTTTCTTTTTAACTAAAAAGGTTGGAGAACACCAAGTACTCTTAGATCTTTCTATGACACCTAATTTCAGCATAGAATCTAGTTCATCATTCATAAGTTTTTGCATATAAGGAGACATTAAAAATGGTTTGCATTTAAAAGGCTTGGCATCACCAGTATCAATGCTCAAGGTTAACTTATTAGTTCTACCAAGTCGATTTTCACTATCAATTTCTTTAAAGGAATCAACAATTAATTGAGCTCTTTTTCTGTCATGTTCTAAAAGATTATCAATTGATTTAAGTTCAAAATTAAAAGCATTTTTCGAATTTGAGATAACTGAAATTTTAGCATTATTTCTTGAAATTGACCAGTTGTTATTTTCAAAGTTCATGATTAAATTGAATTGTTTCGCAAAATCTGCACCTAAAATAAAATCATGAGTAATGGAAGGAACTATCAAAAATTTCAATATTCCAATTGATATCGGTAGATCTACTATGCCAGTCACTTCAGTACAACTACCATCAGCTGTACTTACAACAAAATCAGAAACTGAATTAATTTTATATTAAACATTTCCAAAATTTTCACTACATTATTCCCAATTACTGAAGAATTTGCTCCTGAATCCAATAAAGCCACAAAGTCATTATTAAAAATATTAATATTAATATATGGACGATTGTCCAAAGGTACATTAATAAATAAAGGTAAGGTTTCAGATTTAATAGGGATATTTACCCTATAAAAATCAGACACTCTAGAGAGCCACTTTTCCCAGTCAGAATTGAGAAACCTAGACAAAGGTGAAGAAGGAATTTTAGAAGATTGGGTGGATTGTGCTTTTGCTAATCTAGTATTACGTCCATCACGAAACTCTAGGGTTTTGCGTTTTTTTGTGCAATCAGGACAAGAAGAAACAATAACTCCAGGCTTGCCACAACGATAACAAAACCTTTTTTGTTTCTCAGTATAAGCAGTATATCTATGGTTCGGAAGTCCACAATTAAAACATTTAATTGGTTGTTTCTTCTTATCCACAGAAAGCTCCCTATTTTGGGGTCCAGACAAACTTGATTTAGGCTCAGAAACAAAACGAGAATCAGCGATACCTTTACTATTATTTGAGTGATTGGTTTTATCATTATCATGATTATGGAAATGACTCAAAGGGCACATACCTGACATTCTCCTCTTATTTAGAGAATTTGCCTCTTCTAATTTTTTACCAAGAGTAATTAGTTCATCAATGGTATTAATCTGTTGAAGTGCTAATTGAGTTATGTACTCTGGAAGAAGATTCTTTTTTAGATATTTGATTTTGGTACTTTCAGCAGGAATTTGAGTCAAGCGATTAAATAGATTATTTAATTGAGCAACAAAAATAATAAATGATTCACCACGCTTCTGCTTTCGATTACGTATTTGCTCCCAAATTTCATCGTCCATATAGGGAGAAAGAAAATCCTTTTTTAACAAAGACACCAAACTATCCCAGCCATGAACATTTTTAATACTTCGAAACCACACAAATGCATCACCAACAAATAGCTCCACAGCTGAATCAAAGAGATCTTGATTTGAGAATTTTCTAGATAAAGCTAAGTCAGAAACTCTTTCAATAAAATAGAATACTTTTTTAGGGTCTCCATTAAATTTAATATCCCAAGTAGAAATTGGAGGCTTATTGGCTGCACAGGTAACTACTGGATTCACATTGACTATGGGAGGTGGTTGTAAAGCTGAGTTGTTGCACATAGAAGCATTTGCGTCCGGATCAATAATTTTATCCTCAACATCTGATTCAAGCTTGAGACAGGTAGCATATGACTCATTTTTAAAATCTTCAGCATCCTTATCTGCTTGTACATTCAGAAGATTAATTCGGTTAACAAGATGTGCCAAACGTGACTTAATTCTCAAAAAGGTAGAATCAGTTGTCGTACCTTCAAAAGTCCAGTAACAGAAAGTATTAAGTCAGTAATGCCTTTCTCCTCAAACTTAAGATCGAACTTCTCCTCGTACTGTGCACCATCAATTAAATATCCTGGTTTATTTCTCTCAGACTCCTTTTTCAAAAGCTTTATATAGAAATATGAAAATCTTGCCATTGTTGCTAAATAAAAGATAAATTTAGGGAAAGTATTAAAAGAGCACATGAAGAAAATAAGGGAATCTAAGTAAAAATATTGGTGAAATTTGGCAATACTGCACAGATAGCAAAATAATTAATCAACCCATTGACACATGTCAATGTCCGAAAGAAGTCAACTTTCAAAGGATTTCTAACCATGGAACTCGAAGTAGAAGGATCGCATAGAAACGATAAACAAGGTGAACAAACATGGCGGCCAAGCTGGTTATATTTCTTCGGAAATAAAATGGTATTCTACAGTTATTTATGAACGTCTGAAAGAGAAGCCAGTAGGTTTTCTTTGTGAAAAAGAAAACGCTACAACTTTAATATCGACTTTGAAACCGAGACCGAGACCGATACTGCCAATCGAGACTCTCGAAAGTCTCGGTTTCAAACATCATCATTGGTTTGCAAGATATTAGGTATTATATAATCTGAAGGCGAGCAGGTCCTTATAATAGTGCGTTGCGTATAGTTATTCTTAGTACTAAAATACGCTTTAATAGAAGTGCTCCTAGTACATACTTACCTAAGTTTTCTATTTTCCTCATTTTTCAAATCGATTAAAAGCGAGTAAGAACCAAAGACGATTAAGACAAGTGTACGGGGTGTTCATTATAAAACTTCATCTAGCAGGCTATGAAATTTTGACAGAAAAGGGTGACATAATCAAAATAAATGGACTTTTGTTTCTTCATCTGTTTTTTTTTTGACATTTCACAGCCAACTAGATGAAGCTTTATAATGAACACCTCGTACTTCATTTTACCACACTATAAAGCTAAAAAATTTAATTTTTTCATTGGCAATATGTGCACTTTTTCGATATGAATAAGTATTCTAATTCATAATATAAAACCTATAATTTGAAATATTTCCATATTTTTAATGAAATTTTGTAGCTGTGTGGATAGCTAAGTATATAGGACGCATTTTTTTTTATAAAAAATATGTTCGGTAGCATCAGTGGCGGACCTACGAGCTGTTTAGTCTAATGCAGTTTTACATTAAACTAACCTGAACTAACCTGATTCTACATTGGAAATTGGAACCCTCAATAATTTCAAATTTTGATTTTAAGTAATCATTGATGCACAAAAAAAGGAAATTTCTTGAAAATTCTGCATTATAAGTCAATAATTCAGAAGAAAATTGAATGCAATTCAAACATAATAAGATTTTTCGATATACTACCTTTTTTTCGAGACCGAGACTCGAGTTGCAACTACGAGACCAAGACCGAGATTACGCGAGTCTCGGTCTCGGTCTCGATGCACAAGACCGAGACCGAAACCGAGGCTCAATTATAAATTCGAGACCGAGACCGAGAGTATGTAAGTCTCGGTCTCGGTCTCGGTCTCGTGAAGCTCTACCTACAATATCTAGCAATTTAGAAAACCGTTCATGGTACGGGGTGCTCATTAAAAAACATCATCTAGAAATGATGCAGATCACTGTGAAATAAAGAAATCAATTTTTAGGCGTCGGTGCTATGAAATCGCTGTTTTCGACCTTTTAAACGACTGATGAACCATCATTTCGCAAGCTCTAATTGTGCCCATTCCGAGACTAGTTTCGCTGTTTACGGCTCGTCAGTGAGGCTTTGACACAATCAGAACTTGCGGAACTTACTTTCGGTACTCAAGACACGTTTCATAGCAGCACCGAGAAAAATCTCCCGGTGGTGCCATCTGTGACTGTTTGTTGAACTAACAAGATTAACAGACACAAATGGTCTTCTCTCTCTGTGCTCCTACGAAACGTGTCTCGCTCTAAAAGTATTCCCATCCTTTGTTTTCTCAATAAAAATGTAAGGATGGGAATACTCTTGGAGAGAGCGGCTACCCAAAAAACCCTTTTATATTGACATGGTATTTTGCAGCTGTTTCACCCAGTCAGCACCACCAGAATGGGTGTGAATCCCAAGAATTCTGTGGTAGATAAGGACTTGAAAGTTCATGGAATCAAAAAGTTGAGAGTGGTCGATGCAGCGGTAGTGATGATTGCGGAAAAGACTTCAGATGCTATCAAAAGGGAGTATGGGTATTTGCTCTGAGGTCGTAACGTAATAAAGGGTGTCGCTAATAATTTATTAAAGTTCTAAGGAAAATATATAATGATAATATCACGCTCAAACATCGTTTTCTTTCTCATATTTTATACCACACGAGCAACTTGTTTATGAAGTATCAATACATTCTATTACCTACTCAAAATCTGTATCAAGCAATCAGAATACTACCGATACTTCAAGTCGCGATCCAGATTTGTTGCGAAGTAAACAGAGTAATTGAACTGGACGAAATGGTCAGGAAATATCAAAGAGAACAAAAAAGAGGTTGGATTCACTCAGATCGGGTCCACTCGTTCAGAAATACCCCCCTCTCTTTTTGGTCAATTTCAAGAAAACATTCTTGATTTTTTCGCTTCGCTCATTGCCTCATCGCCTTTGATAATGTCTGCGGCAGCTGTAGACGAAACATCAGGAGAAAATTCCCAGAGGAAAAGCCCGGAAAACACTTCAGATTGTTTTTGTTTGTTCAAGTAATAGATTTGCGAAAAAAAGCAGACAAAAGTGAAAATTAGTTTTTAAAGAACAGTAGAACTAAAAAAATTTGGTTTGTGTTTGTTCAAGTAATAGATTTTCAAAACAAAGCAAAGAAAAGGCGAAAATTAGTTTTCAAAGAACCGTAGAACCAAAAAAGATATAGTTTTTGTTGATTTTGTTGAACCTACAGAATTTCCGATTGTGGGAGGTGCAATAGGACATCAAGAAGAAGAAAAGATAGTTGAATTTAGTCCGATCGGTCGAGACGTTTTCAATTTATAGGCGGTCAAAATTGAGAAATGAGAAAAAAGTCGTAATACCCTTTGGACATTTTCGAAAAAAAAAATCGGAAAAATGTTTTTGCTGTTTTTGATCGGAGTGACACGTTTGGAATCCGCTAGGAAAACACCAGACTCAATTCAAATGAATTTAACCTCTAAAGACCTTTTTTTGAAATGGTAAAAAAACGCGATTATAAAAGTACTTAAAAATCGACTTCCGAAGGGGTATATTTTCGAAAATATTACACTTACAAAATTTCCGACTGTGGGAGGTGAAAGAAGAAATCAAGAAGAGGAAAAAACAATTGGATTTACTCCGATCGCTCGAGGCTTTCTGGCGTGACCCGTATGACGTCATTCTGGTCACGTTCATCAGTCGTTTGAAAGATCGAAAACAGCGTTTTCATTCAATCATAGCATCGACAGCCTAAAATTGATTTTTGTATTTTACAGTAATCTGCATCATTTTTCCTTAGACCAGGGACAGCACAATGTTGCTAAGTTGAGAACCTTTGTAAGGTATTTATTTATGCAAGTAGGGATATATTGAGAGTTCTGGCCCTTTTGCTCCTTAACCATTCTGAGTAGTTGGATGAAAAGAGGGCGGGGCATGCCACAGAACTCTCAAGAAATCCCTACTATTATTAAAATATTATTAAAATGATTTTTCAAGATTGGCATATTGGCTACAGAATTACATTTGAAACGTAAATTGTGCTAAGTAGGACACGTTGTATATGTATTTTAACATGGATGTAGATTAAGCTTGATAGGGTGAACGAATTTATCCTCTTCCTGGTCGGTTAATGACGCTGATACTAGACGAGTGCAATTTCGTCATGTCAACAAACGCACACAGATGGCGCCACCGGAAGACTTTTCTCGGTGCTGCTATGAAACGTGTCTTGAGTACCGAAAGTTCCGCGAGTTCTGAATGTGCCAAAGCCTCACTGACGAGCAGTAAACGGCGAAACTAGTCTGGGGACGGACACAATTAGAGCTTGCGAAATGATGGTTCTTCAGTCGTTTGGAAGGTCGAAAACCGCATTTTCATTCAATCATAGCACCGACGGCCTAAAATTGATTTTTGTATTTTACAGTAATCTGCATCATTTTTCCTTAGACCAGGGAAAACACAATGTTGCTAAGTTGAGAACCTTTGTAAGGTATTTATTCATGCTAGTAGGGATATATTGAGAGTTCTGGCCCTTTTGCTCCTTAACCATTCTGACTAGTTGGATGAAAAGAGGGCGGGGCATGCCACAGAACTCTCAAGAAATCCCTACTATTATTAAAATATTATTAAAATGATTTTTCAAGATTGGCATATTGGCTACAGAATTACATTTGAAACGTAAATTGTGCTAAGTAGGACACGTTGTATATGTATTTTAACATGGATGTAGATTAAGCTTGATAGGGTGAACGAATTTATCCTCTTCCTGGTCGGTTAATGACGCTGATACTAGACGAGTGCAATTTCGTCATGTCAACAAACGCACACAGATGGCGCCACCGGAAGACTTTTCTCGGTGCTGCTATGAAACGTGTCTTGAGTACCGAAAGTTCCGCGAGTTCTGAATGTGCCAAAGCCTCACTGACGAGCAGTAAACGGCGAAACTAGTCTGGGGATGGACACAATTAGAGCTTGCGAAATGATGGTTCATCAGTCCTTTGAAAGGTCGAAAACAGCGTTTTCATTCAATCATAGCATCGACGGCCTAAAATTGATTTTTGTATTTTACAGTAATCTGCATCATTTTTCCTTAGACCAGGGACAACACAATGTTGCTAAGTTGAGAACCTTTGTAAGGTAATTATTTATGCTAGTAGGGATATATTGAGAGTTCTGGCCCTTTTGCTCCTTAACCATTCTGACTAGTTGGATGAAAAGGGGGCGGGGCATGCCACAGAACTCTCAAGAAATCCCTACTATTATTAAAATATTATTAAAATGAATTTTGAAGATTGGCATATTGGCTACAGAATTACATTTGAAACGTAAATTGTGCTAAATAGGACACGTTGTATATGTATTTTAACATGGATGTAGATTAAGCTTGATAGGGTGAACGAATTTATCCTCTTCCTGGTCGGTTAATGACGCTGATACTGGACGAGTGCAATCTCGTCAGATCAACAAATGCACACAGATGGCGCCACAGGAAGACTTTTCTCGGTGCTGCTATGAAACGTGTCTTGAGTACCGAAAGTTCCGCGAGTTCTGAATGTGCCAAAGCCTCACTGACGAGCAGTAAACGGCGAAATTAGTCTGGGGATGGACACAATTAGAGCTTGCGAAATGATGGTTCATCAGTCGTTTGAAAGGTCGAAAACAGCGTTTTCATTGAATCATAGCATCGACGGCCTAAAATTGATTTTTGTATTTTACAGTAATCTGCATCATTTTTCCTTAGACCAGGGACAACACAATGTTGCTAAGTTGAGAACCTTTGTAAGGTATTTATTTATGCTAGTAGGGATATATTGAGAGTTCTGGCCCTTTTGCTCCTTAACCATTCTGACTAGTGGATGAAAACGGGGCGGGGCATGCCACAGAACTCTCAAGAAATCCCTACTATTATTAAAATATTATCAAAATGATTTTTGAAGATTGGCAAATTGGCTACAGAATTACATTTGAAACGTAAATTGTGCTAAGTAGGACACGTTGTATATGTATTTTAACATGGATATAGATTAAGCTTGATAGGGTGAACGAATTTATCCTCTTCCTGGTCGGTTAATGACGCTGATACTGGACGAGTGCAATCTCGTCAGATCAACAAACGCACACAGATGGCGCCACCGGAAGACTTTTCTCGGTGCTGCTACGAAATCTGTCTTGATTACCGAAAATCTCCACAAGTTCTGATTGTATCAAAGCCTCACTGACGTGCCCTATACAGCGAAACTGGTCTGAGGATGGACGCCATTAGAGCTTGCGAAATGATGGTTAATCAGTCGTTTGAAAGATCGAAAACAGCGTTTTCATTCAATTATAGCATCGACGGCCTAAAATTGATTTTTGTATTTTACAGTAATCTGCATAATTTTTGCTTAGA
Source organism: Taphrorychus bicolor (assembly GCA_951812265.1). Lineage (NCBI taxonomy): Eukaryota > Metazoa > Arthropoda > Insecta > Coleoptera > Curculionidae > Taphrorychus > Taphrorychus bicolor. The sequence goes on from OX638304.1 coordinate 38,388,407, forward strand.
CCAGGGACAATACAATGTTGCTAAGTTGAGAACCTTTGTAAGGTATTTATTTATGCCAGTAGGGATATATTGAGAGTTCTGGCCCTTTTGCTCCTTAACCATTCTGACTAGTTGGATGAAAAGAGGGCGGGGCATGCCACAGAACTCTCAAGAAATCCCTACTATTATTAAAATATTATTAAAATGATTTTTCAAGATTGGCATATTGGCTACAGAATTACAATTGAAACGTAAATTGTGCTAAGTAGGACACGTTGTATATGTATTTTAACATGGATGTAGATTAAGCTTGATAGGGTGAACGAATTTATCCTCTTCCTGGTCGGTTAATGACGCTGATACTAGACGAGTGCAATCTCGTCATGTCAACAAACGCACACAGATGGCGCCACAGGAAGACTTTTCTCGGTGCTGCTATGAAACGTGTCTTGAGTACCGAAAGTTCCGCGAGTTCTGAATGTGCCAAAGCCTCACTGACGAGCAGTAAACGGCGAAACTAGTCTGGGGATGGACACAATTAGAGCTTGCGAAATGATGGTTCATCAGTCGTTTGAAAGGTCGAAAACAGCGTTTTCATTCATTCATAGCATCGACGGCCTAAAATTGATTTTTGTATTTTACAGTAATCTGCATCATTTTTCCTTAGACCAGGGACAACACAATGTTGCTAAGTTAAGAACCTTTGTAAGGTAATTATTTATGCTAGTAGGGATATATTGAGAGTTCTGGCCCTTTTGCTCCTTAACCATTCTGACTAGTTGGATGAAAAGGGGGCGGGGCATGCCACAGAACTCTCAAGAAATCCCTACTATTATTAAAATATTATTAAAATGATTTTTCAAGATTGGCATATTGGCTATAGAATTACTTTTGAAACGTAAATTGTGCTAAATAGGACACGCTGTATATGTATTTTAACATGGATGTAGATTAAGCTTGATAGGGTGAACGAATTTATCCTCTTCCTGGTCGGTTAATGACGCTGATACTGGACGAGTGCAATCTCGTCAGATCAACAAACGCACACAGATGGCGCCACCGGAAGACTTTTCTCGGTGCTGCTACGAAACCTGTCTTGATTACCGAAAATTTCACGAGTTCTGATTGTATCAAAGCCTCACTGACGAGCCCTATACAGCGAAACTAGTCTGGGGATGGACACAATTAGAGCTTGCGAAATGATGGTTCATCAGTCCTTTGAAAGGTCGAAAACAGCGTTTTCATTCAATCATAGCATCGACGGCCTAAAATTGATTTTTGTATTTTACAGTAATCTGCATCATTTTTCCTTAGACCAGGGACAACACAATGTTGCTAAGTTGAGAACCTTTGTAAGGTAATTATTTATGCTAGTAGGGATATATTGAGAGTTCTGGCCCTTTTGCTCCTTAACCATTCTGACTAGTTGGATGAAAAGGGGGCGGGGCATGCCACAGAACTCTCAAGAAATCCCTACTATTATTAAAATATTATTAAAATGAATTTTGAAGATTGGCATATTGGCTACAGAATTACATTTGAAACGTAAATTGTGCTAAATAGGACACGTTGTATATGTATTTTAACATGGATGTAGATTAAGCTTGATAGGGTGAACGAATTTATCCTCTTCCTGGTCGGTTAATGACGCTGATACTGGACGAGTGCAATCTCGTCAGATCAACAAACGCACACAGATGGCGCCAGTGGAAGACTTTTCTCGGTGCTGCTACGAAACCTGTCTTGATTACCGAAAATCTTACAAGTTCTGATTGTATCAAAGCCTCACTGACGAGCCCTATACAGCGAAACTAGTCTGAGGATGGACGCAATTAGAGCTTGCGAAATGATGGTTCATCAGTCGTTTGAAAGGTCGAAAACAGCGTTTTCATTCAATCATAGCATCGACAGCCTAAAATTGATTTTTGTATTTTACAGTAATCTGCATCATTTTTCCTTAGACCAGGGACAACACAATGTTGCTACGTTGAGAACCTTTGCAAGGTATTTATTTATGCAAGTAGGGATATATTAATAGTTCTGGCCCTTTTGCTCCTTAACCATTCTGAGTAGTTGGATGAAAAGAGGGCGGGGCATGCCACAGAACTCTCAAGAAATCCCTACTATTATTAAAATATTATTAAAATGATTTTTCAAGATTGGCATATTGGCTACAGAATTACATTTGAAACGTAAATTGTGCTAAATAGGACACGTTGTATATGTATTTTAACATGGATGTAGATTAAGCTTGATAGGGTGAACGAATTTATCCTCTTCCTGGTCGGTTAATGACGCTGATACTGGACGAGTGCCATCTCGTCAGATCAACAAACGCACACAGATGGCGCCACAGGAAGACTTTTCTCGGTGCTGCTATGAAACGTGTCTTGAGTACCGAAAGTTCCGCGAGTTCTGAATGTGCCAAAGCCTCACTGACGAGCAGTAAACGGCGAAATTAGTCTGGGGATGGACACAATTAGAGCTTGCGAAATGATGGTTCATCAGTCGTTTGAAAGGTCGAAAACAGCGTTTTCATTGAATCATAGCATCGACGGCCTAAAATTGATTTTTGTATTTTACAGTAATCTGCATCATTTTTCCTTAGACCAGGGACAACACAATGTTGCTAAGTTGAGAACCTTTGCAAGGTATTTATTTATGCTAGTAGGGATATATTGAGAGTTCTGGCCCTTTTGCTCCTTAACGATTCTGACTAGTTGGATGAAAAGGGGGCGGGGCATGCCACAGAACTCTCAAGAAATCCCTACTATTATTAAAATGAATTTTGAAGATTGGCATATTGGCTACAGAATTACATTTGAAAAGTAAATTGTGCTAAATAGGACACGTTGTATATGTATTTTAACATGGATGTAGATTAAGCTTGATAGGGTGAACGAATTTATCCTCTTCCTGGTCGGTTAATGACGCTGATACTGGACGAGTGCAATCTCGTCAGATCAACAAATGCACACAGATGGCGCCACAGGAAGCCTTTTCTCGGTGCTGCTATGAAACGTGTCTTGAGTACCGAAAGTTCCGCGAGTTCTGAATGTGCCAAAGCCTCACTGACGAGCAGTAAACGGCGAAACTAGTCTGAGGATGGACGCAATTAGAGCTTGCGAAATGATGGTTCATCAGTCCTTTGAAAGATCGAAAACAGCGTTTTCATTCAATCATAGCATCGACGGCCTAAAATTGATTTTTGTATTTTACAGTAATCTGCATCATTTTTCCTTAGACCAGGGACAACACAATGTTGCTAAGTTGAGAACCTTTGTAAGGTATTTATTTATGCTAGTAGGGATATATTGAGAGTTCTGGCCCTTTTGCTCCTTAACCATTCTGACTAGTTGGATGAAAACGGGGCGGGGCATGCCACAGAACTCTCAAGAAATCCCTACTATTATTAAAATATTATCAAAATGATTTTTGAAGATTGGCAAATTGGCTACAGAATTACATTTGAAACGTAAATTGTGCTAAGTAGGACACGTTGTATATGTATTTTAACATGGATATAGATTAAGCTTGATAGGGTGAACGAATTTATCCTCTTCCTGGTCGGTTAATGACGCTGATACTGGACGAGTGCAATCTCGTCAGATCAACAAACGCACACAGATGGCGCCACCGGAAGACTTTTCTCGGTGCTGCTACGAAATCTGTCTTGATTACCGAAAATCTCCACAAGTTCTGATTGTATCAAAGCCTCACTGACGTGCCCTATACAGCGAAACTGGTCTGAGGATGGACGCAATTAGAGCTTGCGAAATGATGGTTAATCAGTCGTTTGAAAGATCGAAAACAGCGTTTTCATTCAATTATAGCATCGACGGCCTAAAATTGATTTTTGTATTTTACAGTAATCTGCATCATTTTTCCTTAGACCAGGGACAATACAATGTTGCTAAGTTGAGAACCTTTGTAAGGTATTTATTTATGCCAGTAGGGATATATTGAGAGTTCTGGCCCTTTTGCTCCTTAACCATTCTGACTAGTTGGATGAAAAGGGGGCGGGGCATGCCACAGAACTCTCAAGAAATCCCTACTATTATTAAAATATTATTAAAATGATTTTTCAAGATTGGCATATTGGCTATAGAATTACTTTTGAAACGTAAATTGTGCTAAATAGGACACGCTGTATATGTATTTTAACATGGATGTAGATTAAGCTTGATACGGTGAACGAATTTATCCTCTTCCTGGTCGGTTAATGACGCTGATACTGGACGAGTGCAATCTCGTCAGATCAACAAACGCACACAGATGGCGCCACCGGAAGACTTTTCTCGGTGCTGCTATGAAACGTGGCTTGAGTACCGAAAGTTCCGCGAGTTCCGAATGTGCCAAAGCCTCACTGACGAGCCCTATACAGCGAAACTAGTCTGAGGATGGACGCAATTAGAGCGTGCGAAATGATGGTTCATCAGTCGTTTGAAAGGTCGAAAACAGCGTTTTCATTCAATCATAGCATCGACAGCCTAAAATTGATTTTTGTATTTTACAGTAATCTGCATCATTTTTCCTTAGACCAGGGACAACACAATGTTGCTAAGTTGAGAACCTTTGTAAGGTATTTATTTATGCAAGTAGGGATATATTGAGAGTTCTGGCCCTTTTGCTCCTTAACCATTCTGAGTAGTTGGATGAAAAGGGGGCGGGGCATGCCAAAGAACTCTCAAGAAATCCCTACTATTATTAAAATATTATTAAAATGATTTTTCAAGATTGGCATATTGGCTATAGAAGTACTTTTGAAACGTAAATTGTGCTAAATAGGACACGCTGTATATGTATTTTAACATGGATGTAGATTAAGCTTGAGAGAGTGAACGAATTTATCCTCTTCCTGGTCGGTTAATGACGCTGATACTGGGCGAGTGCAACCTAGTCAGTTCAACAAACGCACACAGATGGCGCCACCGGAAGACCTTTCTCTGTGCTGCTATGAAACGTGTCTTGAGTACCGAAAGTTCCGCGAGTTCTGAATATGCCAAAGCCTCACTGACGAGCAGTAAACGGCGAAACTAGTCTGGGGATGGACACAATTAGAGCTTGCGAAATGATGGTTCATCAGTCGTTTGAAAGGTCGAAAACAGCGTTTTCATTCATTCATAGCATCGACGGCCTAAAATTGATTTTTGTATTTTACAGTAATCTGCATCATTTTTCCTTAGACCAGGGACAACACAATGTTGCTAAGTTAAGAACCTTTGTAAGGTAATTATTTATGCTAGTAGGGATATATTGAGAGTTCTGGCCCTTTTGCTCCTTAACCATTCTGACTAGTTGGATGAAAAGGGGGCGGGGCATGCCACAGAACTCTCAAGAAATCCCTACTATTATTAAAATATTATTAAAATGATTTTTCAAGATTGGCATATTGGCTATAGAATTACTTTTGAAACGTAAATTGTGCTAAATAGGACACGCTGTATATGTATTTTAACATGGATGTAGATTAAGCTTGATAGGGTGAACGAATTTATCCTCTTCCTGGTCGGTTAATGACGCTGATACTGGACGAGTGCAATCTCGTCAGATCAACAAACGCACACAGATGGCGCCACCGGAAGACTTTTCTCGGTGCTGCTACGAAACCTGTCTTGATTACCGAAAATTTCACGAGTTCTGATTGTATCAAAGCCTCACTGACGAGCCCTATACAGCGAAACTAGTCTGAGGATGGTCGCAATTAGAGCTTGCGAAATGATGGTTCATCAGTCGTTTGAAAGGTCGAAAACAGCGTTTTCATTCAATCATAGCATCGACGGCCTAAAATTGATTTTTGTATTTTACAGTAATCTGCATCATTTTTCCTTAGACCAGAGACAACACAATGTTGCTAAGTTGAGAACCCTTGTAAGGTATTTATTCATGCTAGTAGGGATATATTGAGAGTTCTGGCCCTTTTGCTCCTTAACCATTCTGATTAGTTGGATGAAAAGAGGGCGGGGCATGCCACAGAACTCTCAAGAAATCCCTACTATTATTAAAATATTTTTAAAATGATTTTTCAAGATTAGCATATTGGCTACAGAATTACATTTGAAACGTAAATTGTGCTAAATAGGACACGTTGTATATGTATTTTAACATGGATATAGATTAAGCTTGATAGGGTGAGCGAATTTATCCTCTTCCTGGTCGGTTAATGAATCTGATACTGGACGAGTGCATACTCGTCAGTTCAACAAACGCACACAGATGGCGCCACCGGAAGACTTTTCTCGGTGCTGCTACGAAACCTATCTTGATTACAGAAAATTTCGCAAGTTCTGATTGTATCAAAGCCTCACTGACGAGCCTTATACAGCGAAACTAGTCTGAGGATGGACGCAATTAGAGCTTGCAAAATGATGGTACATCAGTCGTTTGAAAGGTCGAAAACAGCGTTTTCATTCAATCATAGCATCGACAGCCTAAAATTGATTTTTGTATTTTGCAGTAATCTGCATCATTTTTCCTTAGACCAGGGACAACACAATGTTGCTAAGTTGAGAACCTTTGTAAGGTATTTGTTCATGCTAGTAGGGATATATTGAGAGTTCTAGCCCTTTTGCTCCTTAACCATTCTGACTAGTTGGATGAAAAGAGGGCGGGGCATGCCACAGAACTCTCAAGAAATCCCTACTATTATTAAAATATTATTAAAATGATTTTTCGAGATTGGCATATTGGCTACAGAATTACATTTGAAACGTAAATTGTGCTAAATAGGACACGTTGTATATGTATTTTAGCATGGATGTAGATTAAGCTTGATAGGGTGAACGAATTTATCCTCTTCCTGGTCGGTTAATGACGCTGATACTGGACGAGTGCAATCTCGTCATGTAAACAAACGCACACAGATGGCGCCACAGGAAGACTTTTCTCGGTGCTGCTATGAAACGTGTCTTGAGTACCGAAAGTTCCGCGAGTTCTGAATGTGCCAAAGCCTCACTGACGAGCAGTAAACGGCGAAACTAGTCTGAGGATGGACGCAATTAGAGCTTGCGAAATGATGGTTCATCAGTCCTTTGAAAGATCGAAAACAGCGTTTTCATTCAATCATAGCATCGACGGCCTAAAATTGATTTTTGTATTTTACAGTAATCTGCATCATTTTTCCTTAGACCAGGGACAACACAATGTTGCTAAGTTGAGAACCTTTGTAAGGTATTTATTCATGCTAGTAGGTATATATTGAGAGTTCTGGTCCTTTTGCTCACAAAGCCTCACTGACGAGCCGTAAACGGCGAAACTAGTCTGGGGATGGACACAATTAGAGCTTGGGAAATGGTGGTGCATCAGTCACACAGCGCTTTCATCATCTAGAAAGCTATGGATTTTTGACATTTTTAAATAAAATTGACTTTTGTTCCACCTGTTCCTTTGACATTTCAAAGCCAACTATATGACGTTTCCAAATACACACCTCCTATTTTTCTCAACTAATAGGTACACGAAGGTGGCATAATTTATAAAGTACTTAAGATAGCTACTGAAGCAAGGTTATAGGTGATTAATGAACCAATACCCATACCGAGTTGAAAATCTAATGGTTGGCCTCTCCGCGTTGTGGATAAAAGAGTCAAATGATGATATCTCTGGAACGGTTTGAGTTAGGAGGCTGAAATTTGGTATGTAGCTTCACTAAGGAATTAGTTTAAAATCGCAAAATCGCAACCTTCCCGAGAGTACCAAAGGTTCCATTTTGGCGTTTTTTACTGTTTAGCTACAACTCAGAAACTCTTGCAGTAAGTAGTACCCTGAAACCAAATATGTCCAATATTTCGACTTTTTGCATACTATACGTTTCATCAGACTTTAACGCTTTATAATGGAGACATATAGATGAAGGCATATTTAGCATATCATTGATGGCACTTGGTTCAAATGTAAATGGTAGATATCTAAGGGAGTACCATACATTGTAAAATATCTGATAGCTATCATAGCCACAATGGCTACGTTACATTACAATTTAGAGCACTGCTTTTGGCATATGTTTCAAATTTTGAGTGTTAAATACTTACGGGGTTCGCATGAATTGTAAAGTACCCGATATAGCTTCCATAGCAACGGTAACTAGGTTATAGCTATTTTTTTAACCAAGATCATATCGAGTCAAAAATCGAATTGTTGGCTTTCTTTATAAAAGATTCATTAAAAATGACATTTTGAAAAATCCAAGACGGCCGCCGTGGTAAAAATGATTATATCTCGGAAACAGCTAGTGTTAAGAGGCTACAATTTTATACTTAGCATTTTTACAAAATGGGGTAGAAATCGCATTGGCAACCTAATCTGAACTAACCTTTCCCTTTCCGGAACTTAACAAAAGAAAAATTATGAAATATTACACTTCCAATTTTTTAGTCAATTTATAGATGTTTACTAATTTACATTTTTTTTCGCTTTTTGATATCCAAGTCATCAACATCAATGAGAGTAAGCACGAAGAAATAAGTTTTTTTTTTGAAGTACAGTTTTGTTTTCTCGTTTTCTTTGCGTTATCATGGAAAAACAGCTACGTGTGTTATTTACTGTTGAACGGGAAAAACTCAAGTTTCTCTTATATATTTGCCTTATTTTCCCAGGTAAACAGAAATGTGGACCCTGCTGGTCCTTTTTCCCGAATTCGAAAGACGCAGAACAAACGAGGATATATTTAATATTTAATAACACCGAAGCAAGATGGGATTCGATTGGAAGGGCACGTTAAATAATGACAAGAAGAAAAATTAAATTTTTTCTTAATGCAACTAGGCAGGGGGTTATGGATTTTTTAAAATTTGCTGTGGAAAGATATGTCCTAATAATGACCTGTGAAGCAGAAATTGGAAAAATGAAGCTGGACATGTCTTTTGGTGAGTTTTCATTGTAATTTGTTATGTAATACAATCTAAACTTACCTCAATTTTATGTATTAATGTCTTTTGAATGGTGTGTTAAGTTCTGGCCAACATGTACTTCACCACAGTGTAGACATGACCTTCAATATGTTCCTACGTTTGAAATTCTTTGGAACCTGTACATGGCCAATCGAAGTGTTCTCTGTCATTTTCCTCTCCTCAACAAGACCCTTGAGCTTTAAGCTTCGCCCAATTAGATGTCTTGGAAAATATCCTTTGTGTCTCATCGCTTTAGTATCTCATCAAGAATTTAAATTAAATTAATTTTAAAATCTCTATTAACAGATTTACAAGACTATTCTTCGAAATACCTTTTGTGTCGTCTATTATTGTACACTCCAAGCAGAAAAAAATGTGTAAAGTAGAAGCAGTAGTAGTAAGCTTTATAGAAAACAAGCCCTAAAATTACTACACCGGAAGCAACCGTTGCTGCTTCGTAATTGTGCTCTTTATTTCTTGATCCTTGTTGGTCTCTAAATTTATTAAAAATACCTGTTTCGAAGCCTGTATAAGGTGCACGCTGTACAGTGTGTCCCATTTTTGATGATTCTCCCATTTTCGATGTTTTCTCCCTCCAGGATATCCCATTTGTATCTCAACTGTTGCTACCATTTTGTGAAATGTTCCTCCGCACTTAATATTTAGCGATTTTGAAAAACTCACATTTCGAGATCATAAAACCAAGAATAACCTTAAAACATTGGTTTGTAACTTCAAACTTTCTAAAGGAATGTGGGTAGCACTTAGTGAAAACCGCAAACTTTTATTTTTGAGACACCCGAAAAAGAACCTCGAAACTGGGACACCCTGTACATGCAAACTTGAAACGAGGATAAAAAAAAATGAAACGAAATATTAGTTGCAGCTCGCAGGTGTATATAAACGGTTTACGAGCAATAACTGTGTCTACTTTATTCCGCATAAGTGGAACTTGTTCTGGTTATATGTGTAGCTTCTTGCATTCATTTAATTTATTCTTATGGAGGTATCCACGGAGAGTACATCTCCAATGAAACTCAAAATCAGGAAAAGCTCATCGAAATACATAAAATAAAACTAACAAAGCTCTATCGAAGAAGAAAGAGTGGGGGACATAGATCACCCCTCTATAATCCCAATAAATCGTCGAATATGCTTCGATTATCCCTATTTTACCATATAACTCCTGAGCAATAGGTAAGTGATATGGTTTATGTCAAAAGTGTATTATCTAAATCATCCAAGTTTGGGAATAAAAATTTATATGCCCTAATGCTCCATCCGATAAGGTTTAGCGGGAGTTCAGTAGAGCGGCGATAAAAATGACATTTTTATAGAGAAAGTTTAGTTTTATTGTTCATGGGCCCGGCAACCAAAACAGAGCGGCTTTATTTTTAGGATTCGAGGGATTTTAAATTGGAAGAAATAAATATGTGTCTGGCTTAGTAGGTATTGGATATGGGGGTGTACGGAGAGCTGTCCGCATAAATAATACGAACTTAAATCGAGAACACAGCTTTAGAACAATTTAAAAAATGAAATAGATAAATTTAATACATGGGAAAACTCCTTTTAAATATAATTTTTTGTAGTATTACTCGACTCCTTCTTCTTAGCTTTTTTTCTAAGTTAAAAAGGACAACTTGTTGGTCATTAAAGTCAGAATTTACGTAAATTCCGAGTTTTAAGTCGGAATTTGGTTATATTCTGAGTTCAAAATCGGAATTATAGTTCAAAGCCGAGTCTGAATTTAACCAAATTCCGACTTTGAACTCGGAATTTAATTAAATTCTGACTTTAAACTCCGAATTTAACTAAATTCCGACTTTAAACTCGAAATTTGACTAAATTCCGACTTTAAACTCAGAGATTAACTAAATTCAGACTTTGAACTCAGAATTTAACTAAATTGCAACTTTGAACTCGGAATTTTACTAAACTCCAACTTTGAACTCGGAATTTAACTAAATTCTAACTTTAAATTCAAAATCAAAAAAAAGTTAAGATGAACTACGGAATTTATTTAAATTAAAAGTTTTAACTAAACTCCGATTTTAAACACGGACTTTGAACTCGGAATTTAACTAAATTCCAACTTTGAATACGGAATTTTACTAAACTCCAACTTTGAACTCGTAATTTAACTAAATTCTAACTTTAAATTCAAAATCAAAAAAAAGTTAAGATGAACTTCGGAATTTATTTAAATTAAAAGTTTTAACTAAATTCCGACTTTAAACACGGACTTTGTACTCGGAATTTAACTAAATTCCAACTTTGAATACGGAATTTTACTAAATTCCGACTTTGAACCTTGAATTTAACAAAATTACGCCTTTAAGTTCAAGGTCAAGATTCAAAGTTAAGATGAAAGTCGGAATTTACTTAAAACCCGTAATATAAATAAATTCCGATTTTATTCCGATCTCGGAATTTAATTAATCTCCGATTTTAAGCTCGGAATTTAACTAAGTTCCGATTTCAAAGTAAAGAATTCCCACTTTAAACTCAGAATTTAACTAACTTTCGACTTTAAACTCGAAATTTAACTACATTTCGACTTTAAACTCAGATTTTAACTAAATGCCAACTTTGATTTCGGAATTTAACTAAATTCCGACGTTAACCTCGGATTTTTACCAAATTTTGGCTTTGAACTCGGAATTTCAGTAAATTCCAACTTTAAACACGAAATTTAACTAAATTTGGAGTTTAAAGTCGGATTTTAAGAAAAAAAATCTTGTTGGCTCTTCTATACCTTCGTAAAATTCGGAGTTCAAAGTCGGATTTAGTTAAATTCCGAGTTTAAAGTTGAAATTTAGTTAAATTCCGAGTTCCAAGTCATAGTTTGGTTAAATTCCGAGTTTAAAGTCGGAATTTGCTGTCTGTCCGAGATCAAGCTTGGAATTTAAATGAATTCCGACTTCGAAGGAAAGATTTCCGTCTTTGAACTCGGAATTTAATTAAATTCCGAGTTCAAAGACGATTAAATTCCGAGATCAAAGTCGGAATTTAGTTAAATTAAGAAATGTAACTAAATTTTGACTTTGAACTAGGAATTTAACTTAATCCAACTTTAAATTAGAAATTTAACTAAATTCCGAGTTTAAAGTCGGAATTTAAGAAAATAAATCTTCTTGGCCCTTTTACGCCTTAGTAAAATTCCGACTTTGAACTCGGAATTTAACTAAATTCTAATCTTAAACCCGGAATTTAATTAAATTAAATTTAGTTAAATTCCGAGCTTAAAGTTGGAATTTAGTTAAAACTCGTAATTTAACTAAATTCCGACTTTGATCTCGTAATTTAATTAAATTCCCACTTTAAACTCTGAATTTAACTAAATTCCGACTTTGAACTTAGAATTTAATCAAATTCCGACTATAAATTTCGTTAAATTCCGAGTTTAAGGTCGGAAATTAGTTAAAACTCCAAATTTAACTAAATTCCGACTTTGAACTCAGAATTTAATCAAAGTCCGACTATAAATTTAGTTAAATTCCGAGTTTAAGGTCGGAATTTAGTTAAAACTCGAAGTTTAACTAAATTCCGACTTTGAACTCAGAATTTAATCAAAGTCCGACTATAAATTTAGTTAAATTCCGAGTTTAAGGTCGGAATTTAGTTAAAACTCGAAATTTAACTAAATTCCGACTTTGAACTTAGAATTTAATCAAATTCCGACTATAAATTTAGTTAAATTCCGAGTTTAAGGTCGGAATTTAGTTAAAACTCGAAATTTAACGAAATTCCGACTTTGAACTCAGAATTTAATTAAAGTCCGACTATAAATTTAGTTAAATTCCGAGTTTAAGGTCAGAATTTAGTTAAAACTCGAAATTTAACTAAATTCCGACTTTGAACCAGAATTTAAATAAATTCCGAGATTAATTGCCGTCTTTAAACTAATTTCGAGTTTAAAGTCGGAATTTCGAGTTTAAAGTCGGAATTTCCAGTTTAAAGTCGGAATTTAGGAAAAAAAATCTAACACAGAATTTAATTAAATTCCGATATCAAAGACGGAATTCTTTCCTTTGAAGTTGGAATTTAGTTGAAATTCCGAGTTTGATCTCGGAATTTAATATTAAATTCCTACTTTAAACTCGAAATTTAACTAAATTCCGACTTTGAACTTAGAATTTAATCAAATTCCGACTATAAATTTAGTTAAATTCCGAGTTTAAGGTCGGAATTTAGTTAAAACTCGAAATTTAACTAAATTCCGACTTTGAACTCAGAATTTATTCAAAGTCCGACTATAAATTTAGTTAAATTCCGAGTTTAAGGTCGGAATTTAGTTAAAACTCGATATTTAACTAAATTTATAGTCGGACTTTGAATAAATTCTGAGATTAATTGTCGTCTTTCAACTAATTTCGAGTTTAAAGTCGGAATTTCGAGTTTAAAGTCGAAATTTCGAGTTTAAAGTCGGAATTTAGGAAAAAAAAATCTAACACAGATTTTAATTAAATTCAGATTTCAAAGGCGGAATTCTTTTCTTTGAAGACGGAATTTATTGAAATTCCGAGCTTGAACTCGGAATTTAATATTAAATTCCTACTTTAAACTCGAAATTTAACTAAATTCCGACTTTGAACTTAGAATTTAATCAAATTCTCACTATAAATTTAGTTAAATTCCGAGTTTATGGTCGGAATTTAGTTAAAACTCGAAATTTAACTTAATTCCGACTTTGATCCAGGAATTTAAATAAATTCCGAGATTAATTGCCATCTTTAAACTAATTTCGAGTTTAAAGTCGGAATTTAGGAAAAAAAATCTAACACAGAATTTAATTAAATTCTGATTTCAAAGACGGAATTCTTTCCTTTGAAGTCGGAATTCATTGAAATTCTGAGTTTGATCTCGGAATTTAATATTAAATTCCTAGTTTAAACTCGAAATTTAACTAAATTCCGACTTTGAACCCGGAATTTAAATTCATTCCGAGATTAATTGCCGTCGTTAAACTCGGAATTTAAGCAAATTCCGAATTTGAACTTGGAATTTATGTAAATTCCAATTTTAAACCCGGAATTTAATTAAATTCCGACTTTAAATTTAGTTAAATTCCGAGTCTAAACTCGGAATTTAGTTAAAGCTCGTAATTTAACTAAATTCCGACTTTGTTCTCGTAATTTAATAAAATTCCGACTTTAAACTCGGAATTTAACTAAATTCCAACTTTAAACTCGAAATTTAACTAAATTCCGACTTTGAACCCGGAATTTAAATAAATTCCGAGATTAAATGCCGTCTTTAAACTCGGAATTTAAGTAAATTCCAAATTTGAACTCGGAATTTAACTAAATTCCAATTTTAAACCCGGAACTTAATTAAATTCCGACTTTAAATTTAGTTAAGTTCCGAGCCTAAAGTCGGAATTTAAGAAAAAAATCATGTTGGCTCTTTTACTCCTCCTTAAAATTCGAACTTTGAACTCGCAATTTGACTAAATTTCGAGTTTAAAGTCGGAATTTAGGAAAAAAATCTAACACAGAATTTAATTAAATTCCGATTTCAAACACGGAATTCTTTCCTTTGAAGTCGGAATTTATTGAAATTCCGAGTTTGATCTCGGAATTTAATTAAATTCCTACTTTAAACTCGGAATTTAACCAAATTCCGACTTTGAACTCGGAATTTAAATAACTTCCGAGATTAAATTCCGTCTTTAAGTCGGATAGTAAGTAAATTCCGAATTTGATCTCGAAATTTAAGGAAAAAAAATCTTGTTGGCCGTTCTACGCTTTCGTAGAATTTAATTAAAAAACAGGAATTATTATTCGTTTAAAATACAATTTTGCGACAAGATTTTCTCCATGGAAATTAATTTAAATTAAAATTCTTTTCTCGTTGAAAACTTTCGAAAAAAAAACTCGAAAAAACCTCAAGAAAATAAAAACAATAAAAAAAATTAATTTATAGGAAAAAAAAATATAAGAAGAAACAAATAATAAATTAAAAACTTCAAAAGCACTGGACTCTCTTTTTAGATTTCCAATTATTTATTATAATTTTGTTCTTTTCTATTTGCCCTGGGAGTTTTTGAAGAAAACATTTTGGCGATGTAGTTATCGAATTCCTCGTCCAAGTAACCAACAAAATAACAAAACAAAAATTTATTGTAGTTTGTGAAGTTTGCCTTCCTCATCTTCGTAACAATTCGGACTTTCCTCCCTTGCCGCTTTTTTCTTTTTTCCAATTTTTTTATATATAATTTTTTGTCAGTTTCGTTCACATTCTTGTTCTTTATTTTTTTTTGTTGATCTTAATTAAACTTTTCATTTTTAAAGTAATTCTTATACAAAATTAAACCTATTTTTTTCCAATTCTTTAAGTTTTTTATATGATTTCAACCAAAATAGAACTTCTTTTTCATCTCTCTGAATTGCACTTAGCATATAGTTTTTGTTCTTACAAGGTAAGCTTGACACAAGATTTTACTTTTCCAGCTAGTGAACATTGGGAATATAAAAAAATTCATTTCTATTGAAATAATTTTGGCCTTAAACTGTGTTTCAAATTATAGATTTTTCGACTTTTTATTATGGTTTGGTTCCGAAATGCAACTTTTCATTATCAGTCAAAAATCAATTTTTATTTATAGAACTCGAAAATGAGTTTTTTTTAGATCATTTTTGTAAGTTTTAGACGGTTTTCGGCTAAAATTAAAAATATTTTAAATTAAAACATTTTGAAAAAGCATATTATATTTTTTTAAATAAAGCTTTGACACCCTGTATTTTTAATAATGTTAATAGTTCGAAAAATTTTCCAAAACTAAATTTTAAAAACTACTTTTTTGTAACTTTTGAAACAAGGTGCTGTTTTTTGGCAATTTATAAACAATCTCAACATTTTCATCCTATCCTGCATTTATACGTTGTCGGTTAAAAAAATACTGAATTTTCCACTTTTCTTAGGTTTTGTAGTTTTTAACTTGTGCTCTTATAGTTGCTCTATTCTTCATATTCCTTTATTCTTATTATTTCTCATGTTTTGTTAAATAATTTGTTTTTTCATAGACCTAAATTGCATTTGGCGTTGTTTTTTAACCTATCGAGGAAAGTTTAACACAAGATTTGATTTTTCCTACGAGTGAACCCTAAATAATTGATTTCCATTGAGATAATTTTTCTCCAAAACTTATTGATTTTCGCATTTTTTTAATTTTTTATATGATTTAGGGCCGAAAGTAAACTTTTCCATTTCAATCAAAAATCAATTTTTATTGAAATAATTTTGGTTCAAAAAAAATTAATTTTGTAAACCCTCTTTTAGACAATTTTTTTTTATAATTTTGAGAGTTTGCGAGCTTTCTTGGCCTTTATAGTTTATAACATTTGCTTTTGCAGTTGCCCTATTTTTTCCTTTCTTATTATTTAAAAGAAAAATAAGGATTATAAGACTGTGAGAAAACAGACTAACCTGAAGGCTTTCACCGGTTCAACGCCTTAGTCAGGTTAGTTCAGGTTAGTTCAGG